>JAXCMG010000036.1:13891936-13904668 GCA_034642415.1 Podarcis siculus
AATAATAATAATAATAATAATAATAATAATAATAATAATAATAATAAATTATTTATACCCCCGCCCATCTGGCTGGGCTTCCCCAGCCACTCTGGGCGGCTTCCAACAAAATATTAAAATACAGTCATGCATCAAACATTAAAAGCTTCTTGTTATGTACTCAGTTGAATAGGATCCAAAAGGCAGCAGTCTGATTGGTCCTAGAACAATAGGATTCAGAATGCAGCAGTCTGATTGGTCCACAGGAGCCACCCAATCCAGCTCCAGGTGGAAGTGAATTCAGAACCTGATTGGCCTACAGGTGAATCCCGGAATAAGCCAATCACGTGGGGCCCATTGTGTAAATAATGTATATAAAGCAGACATTTCGGGGGAACTTCCATTCCTCCTCACCACTATGAGCTGAAAAAGAGCATGAAATCCACTCTCGACTCCAAGTATATTTCACTTCCCTAAACAGGGCTGCCTTCAGATGTCTTCTAAACGTCTGGACTGTGGCACATGAGAGGGCACCCTCCGCGCTCTGCCCCCCTCGGGAGCATGCCTGCCCTGGGCAGTGCAGGCATATGCTCCACCGCTGCTCCTCAGCAGCTCACCCCCCAAATGCTGCCTCTACAGCAGCCTCTTGGCCAGTAGGAGGCGCTGCTTGTCTCCTCCCGTCCTTGTTCCTGATGTAGATCTTTATCCTCCCCTAGTTCCTGAGCTAGGTTTTCCTTCACCTTCTTCCCTGGTGAGGGTGGGGGCGCCATTTTGTGGCTTGCCTCAGGCGCCAAAACGTCTTGGGCCGGCCTCACCTCCCTGAGCGCAAAGAAAACGGTGACACCACACAGTGGCAGAAAAAGCTCGGGGGAAAATGCCTTGGAGGTGCGCAAGGCAGCGAGGCAGCAAATGCAGACTGCTGGCTGGAGGTGCTCGTCCCATTTCTGCACCGGCCCATTGGATTTCCCATTATTTAGAGCTTTTATTTATTTCCCCATGCCTCGGCGAGCTCGTTGTTTACTTGTAACATTGTGCTGACAGCTTCCTGATTCCCGAAGGCTTTCTATCTGCTGGCATAAAAGCGGGGGGGGGGACGGGGGGGACAATGCACGCTGCACCTGTGTTACAAGAGGGTCCCTCCTCCCCCCCTCCATGCCTGTCAAAAGGCAGGGATTAGATGCAGAATAATGCAGCCCCTCCACCCAGCGCCTCCCCCTTCCCAAAGCTGTAACTCAGCCTTTGGACGCTACCGGCACCATAAATTTGGACAGAAAGTGCAGCTCAAGCAGTTTGGGAAGAAGAGCCGCTGAGTCTGATTGAATTACGGCGACGGAAGGCAGCTGGGATCCCCCCGCAACCAGGTTGTTAGGCGCTCTGGCGTAGGGAATGATTACTGGTGATTTTAATGAGATTGACTTTTAATTTATAACTTGGGGAGGGGGGAGGAGGAGAGACCTGAGAAAGATGGTGCGCGGCCAGAGCGGTTGGGCAAAGGGAAACCGGGCGAACTCCAAGCGAAGGTCATCTCCAGGCCAGCTTCTGGTGGCCTTTCCCCTCTTCTTGCAAATTTACGGCCTCGGCAGGTGAGCAGGAGTTAGCGCACCTTTGTCGCTGCAGCAGTCATTCCAGTAGGCTGCTCCAGTGAGCATTGTATGTCCCAAAAAGTTGTACCGGAGGGGCTGGTTAGACCAGGGTGAGGGGTGGGAGCAGTTGGAAGAGTTACCCAGTGAGTTGGGACAGGCAGCTTCAGGTTTCAGCTTCGAGACGGAGTGGATAACTGTCACGGTCCGGTTCACAGGCGATCGAAATCCCAGCTGGGGATGTCAGGACCGGGGGCAAGATGGCGGGGTGGGAGCAGGAACGGGAGTCCAGGAGCCAGGAAGCCAAGAGTCCGAGGGTCAGAGAGCAGGGAGTCAAGAAGCCAAGGGTCCGAGGGTCAGGATGCAAGGAGTCACAAAGTCAAGGGTCCGAGGATCAAGAAGCAAGGAGTCACGAAGTCAGGGGTCCGAGGATCAAGAAGCAAGGAGTCACGAAGTCAGGGGTCCGAGGATCAAGAAGCAAGGAGTCATGAAGTCAGGGGTCCGAGGATCAAGAAGCAAGGAGTCATGAAGTCAGGGGTCCGAGGATCAAGAAGCAAGGAGTCACGAGTCAAGGGATCAAGGAGTCAAGGAACCAAACACAGCAAGGCAAAGAACGTGTTGCTGTGGCAAAGAGCCGAAGGTAAATGCTGATCTTATATCCCTTCCCAGCTCTTTCCACCAGGTGCTGTGAGTTAGCAATCGGCCTCACCTGTGCAGCCGCGCCTTGCCTCTTCAGAACAAACTTAGGAAGGCCCCAGTCCTGCAAGTCCTATTGGTCACAGAGCCTGGCTCCTGCAGGCACTCCTGACAATAACTCAGGAGGGAGTTACAGATGAGGAGTCCAATCCCCGAAAGATCCCAGCTGCATGCCCCACGGGTGCTCTGCCCTGCCCCGTCTCACGTCACCCAGATGTTCTGCACCCACTCTTGTGCCCGCCTGGATCCCAATACTGGCACCCCCTCTACAAATGCTGGAGCCCACCCCAGCCCATCTTCTCAAGAGGAGACGGCCACTCAGTCTGGTTCAGAGCAGCCTCTGCCACTGCCAAGGTCACAGAAATGCAAACGCAAGCAGCGTCCTCACAGCAAAGGCAGGGTTGCTCTTAGACTGAGGGACAAGCTCTGCAGTTCAGGCTTTCTTTAACCTGTTCTGGCAGCTTGGTCCTTCAGCCTAACTGGTGACCTTGAAGGGCCCAGTTCAGTTTCTTCCATGGAAACAGTGCTGTTGGCAGGGAAGACGCCCTTCTTTAAAATAATAGTGTGGGGGGGCATGTTGCTCTTCAGGAACTATGATGGTGGATCGATTTGCCACCCCCTGGGCTCCAGCTGCTTCTTTGTAACCTTCATGCTGGCAACATCGATGAGAAAAAACGGGATCTGGAGAAATACACGGCGCCGCAAAAGAAACAGAAAGGGTGGGAGAGGGGGAGGGGGAGAGGCACTCACAGGATTCCAGTACTATCACACTCCATCATCCTGGCGTCCAATCAACTCAATTTTATGCACCAAAAATACTGACATATTATGATTAGATCATTGAATGCAGCCTCATATTTTATCACTGAGCTTTCAAGATTGGACGTGAAATAGATATTTACCAGCTAGAGGGAAAGCAGATGGAATGATTAAGGGGGGAGCTCAAGAAGTGTGAAGGGATGTTGCAGGCCGTATCCTCAAGTATCCGACAACGAGGACGTGAGAGAGCTTTGCTATCAGCAGGCCACAACCTCCCAGCCTCCGTTCCTACGGAGAGAGGGGGTTCACTGACACTTGTCTCGCTGCTTTTCCCTGCTCTTTAGTGCTCAATCAGAGCAAACAGCAATTCAAGTTTTCACCAGACTGGCATTTGCTCTCATTTTATAACCTCCAACATTTTTCTAATGAAAATAGGGCTGATCCCCGAAGAATTGATGCTTTTGAATTCTGGTGCTGGAGGAGACTCTTGAGAGTCCCATCTAATAACAATAACAATAATTTTACTATTTATACCCCACCCATCGGACTGGGTTGCCCCAGCCACTCTCGGCAGCTTCCTCCATATATTAAAAACATAACAAAACATTAAACATTAAAAAACTTCCCTATACAGGGCTGCCTTCAGATGGCTCGGGGTTCAGATAACTCCATACTCTCCAAAATTTATCCAATGATAAGGACATCCTGAGGAGAAGTGGGACATTCTGGGATCAAATCAGAAACTGGGACGGCTGTAAGGTTCTGAGGGTATTTGCCTCAAACCAAGGCTCCCAGAAGTAATTCTTCTTCATCACTAGAGATCTGTTTCCCACTGCAAGCCAGGCAGGTTGGGCTACATGCTTCTAGGGGGCTGTGCCACCAGCATTTCAGCAGCCGGCTGCAAGGGGCAATCCCAATCTACCCTATGCTCTGTAAAGCCTCATCCTCGGAGTCTGCGCTGCAGTCAGAGCAACTTGTCACTAAAGTGGGGACCCCCAGCGGCTGGGTTCTCTCACCACCCCCATCGTCAAACGTATTGCAGTTCATTCCTTCCTACCAGAAGGCAACAGGGCTCAGCCTGACGCATGAGACCCTCTGCCTTGGCATTTAGTGAAGAGGAGCATTGCATCATTTGAGCCACAGTACACACTAATAACAGCAAGATCCACGTCTTCTGCTTTAAGCAGGGAGCAAGGATGCTGCTGAACTCAAGGTCCTTTAAATAGGGCTTAACAGCAGATGGGAGACAATAGGAATTGGGTTTTTAAGTATCAGACAATATTGAGGGGGTGGGATTGTTTGCATTCTGGTCTGCACAGGCATAGAGATTTTCAGAGAAATGGAGGCGGTATTGTGCTGCAAACATTTCTTTTTATTTTATGTTTGGTTTTTTTTTTTTGCATTTTGCCATTTTCTCTTCAGACTAGCTTTCGCAGGTTTCCCTAGGACTGATTTACACATTTATCACTGCCGCATCCATGGTGACTTGTGCAGCCAGATAGGCCGTCATGGAGCTAATAGTGCAGGTAGAATTTCCATATTGCCTCCCTAGAAAGGCTTTTCAATTGAGCTGGTTCATGCATTCAGGGGTGATCTACACATTATGCAGAGTGCAATGGCAAAATGAGATGTGTGTGTGGTGCAGAGAAATCTGGACTCTACCACTTCAGACTGCAGATGAGGAGCCACGATTCTGACTGCTCCCTGCACATAGAAAAAAGTAAGGCTGAAATCCAAAGCACACTTACCTAGGACAGCGCTGGATTTAGGGTGCTGAGGTCAATTCCCCTGCACAGGGCGCAGAACCAAGGGGGTGAAGAATAATAATAATAATAATAATAATAATAATAATAATAATATCCACCTATATTTCTACAGGTACCTACTGAGAAGATTAATTAAAAAGCAACTGTACCAAAATGAATTATTGTAAAAATAATAAATATTTAGGGGGGGAAGCACCAAATATTGCCCTCACTCTGGGCGCCTTATTATCAAGATCTGCCCCTGGCTAGGAGTAAGACCCATTGAATTCAATAGGATGTACCCCAGTAGACATGGTTAGGATTCCACTGTATTGCACCATAGAGCATTGTTTAGCAAAACCCACTTCCTGATGTGTTGTTTATTATTTATCCATGACATTCACATCCTATCTTTCCTCCACGAAATTCTAGACAGCCATGGATCTGCCCTATGGCTTCTGCTGTCAAGAACGATGAAAATAATTCATTCAGCTTCTCTGCAATCTCCTTACCCTCCTTTTCCATCCAGGGGCCCAACAGCCTCCCTAAACTTCTCCTGCCATTAATGTCTTCAAACAAGGTCTGGATGGTCTTAATGCTTTTAGTAATGTGCTGCTCAGATTCTTATTTAGGACCACTCATTAATGGCGTCACCTCCAGCCAGGAGCAGAATCTTCAGCTAATAGTTCCTATGGAACACTTTGCTCCAAGCTTAACATAACAAAGCTGATACTTAACAGACCTGGCTAGAGCCATTAACTTAGCAGAAGGACTTCTTTTTTCTGCAGAAGCCATTCTTACAAAAATAAAAGCACAGGTTTAGAGGGGAGGACCCCCGGGCCCCAAGATGGCATCTAGACAAATTCCTAAATTATGACCTTTTCCAAGCTGCAGCAAACAGAGTCTCCTCATTCTCCACAATGTGTCAGATGGCTCACAGCTACCAGTCATCAAGCAGACAGAATCAAATGATGCATAAGCATGAATGAAACCATCCAGAAATGTGCTCAGCACGAGGCAGTAAACATGCATGTAGGTTTTTAGCTGGAACACTGCAGACCCCTCTTGTAAGTGCTCTATATCTGCAGGGGCATAGGAAGGGGGTGGGGTGGGCCGCCCCGGGTTCCATCATGGAGGGGGGTGGTGTCAAAAAGGAACCATTACTGCCCTACTAGGGCGGTCCATTAAAAACTTTTATTTTTAAAATGCCTGCTCCAAAGGTCTGATCTTACTACACTAGGGATTATATAGCTATATCTGAAATGTCATGCATATCAGTTAATATCTTGACCCTCCTCTATGAAACTAACTGTTTACTTGGCCGTTTTCATATGTCGTGAAGGCTGAAATTTCAGTTCAGTGGAGCCAAAACACAATCCATCCTGTAGATTTAAGTATCTGTCCACAGTCGGCCCATAATCCACATTCCTTTGTAAGAAAATATGAAATAACGTAAAACTATTTTTGCAGGCAAAAAGTAAAATTAAAATCAATGTGTGTGGGAGGGGGGTGACAAGAAATTTTCTGCACCGGGTGCCACCTGACCTTCCTACGCCTCTGCCTGGCTAAAACTGTGTGAACAAAGGATGGCACCTCCAGACTAATCCACGCAGAAGGATCCACCAACCCTTCTGGCTTTTTTACCTAAGCCCTCCAAATGTGTTTCCTACATTTCCATGACTCAGTATCGTCTGGGATGCAAGGCATGGGCTGCTTTCGGCAGTAGGGGGAGCTAGGATCCTTCCAAAGGAAACCACACACTCCCAAGACCCAAACCTCAACAAGTCTTTTTATTTTCCTTTCCCTTTGCTATAAATGCAGAAAGAGAAAAGAGCACAGGACAAAAAATCTTGAGGAAGAGAGAGAGAGAGAGAGTGAACCAGTTGTCAGCGTTCCAAGCCAACTGCAATAAATTACGGGCCCTAGTAATAATAACAATAAAGTATGAATGAAACCAGTGCCAGATTAACAAAGATATTTAATGCTTCCAGTCTCTGATCGATACCGTTGAATTGTGTCTGCTCCAGCTTTTCAAACCTGGTTCTGGTCCCATCCATCACTGCTGGTGTGTGTGTGTGTGTGTGTGTGTGTGTGTGTGTGTGTACACCCCCCTCCTTCTATTCTTTCCTCCCATCAGTCACAAAGCTTGCGCTTGTAAAACACATTTACAACATGAAGGCCTCAGACCGGTCTTTCCCAGCCTTCCTTCCAGCCCACGGTGACCCCAGAATTGGCTCTGCTGATGGGATCAACTTAGCTTTCAGTTAACCCCTTCTGGCCTGGTGCCCTGTGGTGCATTTGCTCAATTATCCCTCCTGCTACTCCTGAAAACCAGCAAGAAAACTATTATTGGGTATAGCCCAAGGACAAAAGTTATGGGAGTTGGAGGGGGGGGGGGGAAAGAAACAAACCCCAAGGAATCTGGTTGGATTTGACTTCAGCCGGTTCAGAAGGAAAAGCGAGCCTTATTTGCTCAGGCCAATGGTTTGCACAGCCCCTGTTAATGTTCCTGATGGTAGTTAGTTCCAGATGGAGTCACTTAATAGTCTGCTCCCTATTATTGACCGCCAGCGAGCCGCCAAATACTCATTATGGACGCGCATTCCCAGACCACCTTGCTTAATAGCTATTGATATTCCTGCCTCTTCTCTGTGTTCTCAATCATCCTCTGAACTCGGCAGTCCTGTCTGCCATCATCACCTCTTGAGATGGCGGTTTCACAGGTCATGTGGAGAATGTTCCAGCATTTCTCTCTAGGTCCCTCTGCCTCTGGAGGCTCTCAGAGGTTGACTCTTCCTTGTTGCTTATCTACAGCAGGGGTCAGCAAACTTTTTCAGCAGGGGCCCGGTCCACTGTCCCTCAAACCTTGTGAGGGACCGGACTGTAATTTGGAAAAATAATAATGAACGAATTCCTATGCCCCACAAATAACCCAGAGATGCATTTTAAATAAAAGCACACATTCTACTCATGTGAAAACTGTTGGGATGCGTCCTGGGAGACGGGGGTTATTTGCAGGCCCCCAGCTGGCTCCAGCCCACCAGCTGGCAGCTGGGCGAATTCCGGTCTCCCTCGGAACAGCATCAATCAGCGACTCATAGCTTCAGAAGCCTTCAGAAACTTAGAATCATAGAATCATAGAGTTGGAAGAGACCACAAGGGCCATCGAGTCCAACCCCCTGCCAAGCAGGAAACACCATCAGAGCACTCCTGACATATGGTTGTCAAGCCTCTGCTTAAAGACCTCCAAAGAAGGAGACTCCACCACACTCCTTGGCAGCAAATTCCACTGTCGAACAGCTCTTACTGTCAGGAAGTTCTTCCTAATGTTTAGGTGGAATCTTCTTTCCTGCAGTTTGGATCCATTGCTCCGTGTCTGCTTCTCTGGAGCAGCAGAAAACAACCTTTCTCCCTCCTCTATGTGACATCCTTTTATATATTTGAACATGGCTATCATATCACCCCTTAACCTCCTCTTCTCCAGGCTAAACATGCCCAGCTCCCTTAGCCGTTCCTCATAAGGCATCATTTCCAGACCTTTGATCACGCTCTAATCAGCAGAGTGAATAACTCTTCACAACGGAAGTGGCGGACAGAGGCATATGTAAAGCACATTTACAAGCATTTTATTCAGCATAGTTCATAGACAAAGAAAACATGTCTGCTCTCTTTCGTGTCTAAGCAAAAGGAGGAAGCACGAAGCAAAAGCAATACACAAACGGAAGTTCCCAGCAAGCTGTGCTGGAATGTAAACAGACATGTGACATACAACAGCTCCACACATCTGTTTAGGTGGAACGGAGATGAGGAGATTTCACCCCTCCCATACCCAAGAATCTCCTGATTATCTCCTGATGGTCTCTGCTGACTCTCCAGAGAGGAGGAGGCGTGTCCTGCTATCTACTTATTCTGCCCAGCACCTGTGTGTGAGAGAGAGTCAGTCAGTCAGTCAGTCAGTGTATCGGAGAGAGAGAGAGAGAGTGTCTAGAGATAAGGTTGCTGCTAAGTGCAGCTGCAGACTCTCAGTGTAGCATTGATTTATGCTTAGAATATTCAGCTCTGTATATAGTTTTGTATCATAGTTGTAGTTACAGAATAAAAGGAAGATATTCTACAGAGCTGCTCTCCGAGTGGTTTATACTCTGCAAGACTCTGCAAAACTCTGCTGCGCAACGACTGTATTATTGAGACAGTGAACCCGGTGCTCTCAGCTCTAAGCTGTGAGTCCACAACACTGTGACCTTTTCCTGTGAGAAAGGAGGTCTCTGGCAGTGCTACCCAGCTCGCCTAGCCCAGTCGGGGTTGAGGTGCATGAGTCCAGTTGGTGCACTGGCTCAAGGGCGATGCTGACATCAACATCATAATCCTAACAAAAACATGCTGATTCCCAGAATGTCTGCGGGCCGGATTTAGAAGGCGATTGGGCCAGATCCGACCCCCAGGCCTTAGTTTGCCTACCCATGATCTCCAGCAGGGATGGGGGCTTCCTATGCTGTTAGACTTGAACTCTCATAAGCTGTAGGCAGTATGGCCCTTGGTCAGGGATGATGGTAGGGTTGCCAGACCTCTAGCTCTGACCTGAGTTAACCCCAATGGGGATGGCATGCTAAAGCACAGAATCCTAATGGGATCAAATTCACAAGACATACAGGAAAAGCTACATAAGGACAATAACCTTGTGGGATAACCAACATGCTTAAGTCTAATTAATGCACCAAGGGGTTAATGCCGAAGATTAAACTGTCCTGCTAAGCTTAGCTAGGTCACTCCTCCCTGCCTGGGGTGGAAGATATTTAAGGTCTTTGTTCACCCTTCAGTTTACCCGAGAAACTCAGTTCGTGGGGATCTCGGAGCTGGTTGCTGAAGCTCAGACTGCATGGCTCTAACCACCCTTTCTTGTGTTCCTCTACCAATAATTTAGGAACTTTCAGCACTGTAACTGAGCCGAGTTTTACTGTCTGTGTTTTCTGACTGCTATATGGAAAAGCACATGAACCTGACCTTTGGAGAGTTTGTAAGCAAACCATTTTGAGCTTCCCAAACATGTGATCTTTCTCTATGCTAAGGTAAGACAGGAACTTCGGGAGGAAATCAGTAGGACATATTTTAAAGGTTTAATGGCCTAAATTTCCATCCTTTACTTTGCTGCATGTTTTGTGATTTTAAATATCTGTTTTCTCTCTCCAAAAAGTACTTGGACCTTGGAACCCAAGAATTCTCCTTTTTTAAAACCTATTTTTCCTTGCCAACCAACAAACCTCACGTTAGAAAAGACCTTTAGGTGCAGCCAGATTGCGTGAAAAGACTAAGCACAAATGTATTCATAAGTAATAAAATTATTTGGGAAAAGGATCTTCAACTATGGATAAATGATAATTTGTCGAATGCTAGATGGAGTAAAATACCCATTTGAAATCTGTTTCTGCTAGAATAAGAGATAATGCTATAAACATAAAATACTGTTGGTGCCTCTCTCCCAACGTCCTCCATAGAATTATTCATATGCTTTCACCATTGTGTTGGAGCAATTGTGGGGAATTAGATACCTTTTTCCACATGTGGTGGTTATGTCCAGATATTGCTGCTTTTGCGGGATGGCAGTTTTTCAAGAGATTAATAAAATTACATCCTAATCTTCACTTTTTGATCCTTTGTTGGCATTGCTGCTTATCTTTGATGGACAAAAAAAAATATTACACAATAATCTTGTGGCTCCTCTTCTTTTGATTGCTAATATCTAGCAATATCTAGCAATTAGCAATAGCTAATATCTAGCAATTAATATCTAACTAATCTTTTCCAACAATGATGCCATGGAATATGGTGTTAGCAGTGATGGCCAAACTTGGCCCTCCAGATGTTTTGGGACTACAACTCCCATCACCCTTAGCTAACAGGACCAGTGGTCAGGGATGATGGGAATTGTGGTCCCAAAACAGCTGGAGGGCCGAGTTTGGCCTTCACCAATGCATAAACTAAGAGCATCGAGAAAGGGATCTGGATGGGACAAATGTCAAGATACAATTGTAGAATTGGAAGGGACATTGAGGGTCATCTAGTCCAAGCCCCTGGAATGCAGGAATCTTTTACCCAATGTGGGGCTCGAACCCACGGCCCTGAGGTTAAGAGCATCATGCACTACAGACAAAGCCATCCCATGGCATACTTTTATGAAGAAAAAAAATTACAATCCAATGACCAGACCCTGCCAAACATGGTTGACCAATCTGGGCTAATACCTGCAACAAGATCAGAGCTGTTTAATGAAATTTATACATAATATTGAACGGGATTGTAAGCAATGACAGTAATTCCTGCTGAAATGTTCTCTATTGTTATTCTTTCTAACCTTTGTATTTTTATATTCCGAAGCCAATAAAAAAATTCTGAAGAAAAAGAAAGGAATAAAGCTTTATTTACCATTAACTTCCAGCATGCTCATACAGAAACACAGAAGGCAAGACAGAAACGTATTTGAAAGTCCAAATGAATTGACTGAAACTCATATTATTGATCTACTAAGATGTCTTTAATTAAGAAACAGCCCTATCGGTTACCAAACACCTTGGAAACATAGCCAGGGGTGTGTGTATTCTGTGCAAAATGTTAAGGGAAATGATTCATAATTTTGAATAAATCATGTAAATTAAGCACATGTTCATGTTATCCATTTTGCATATTGCAGTAGTATCCACTATTTTACATTATTCTGGTTTTGATAGTCATGAGCAGGAACAACGAGCTATGCAGAACACTGAAGCATGTCCCCAGAGTCCTGAGGACTAGATACTTGGTTTTTTAAAAATAAATTTGAGGTTTCTGGAAACCGCATTATGTGACCAATACCACATCCAATGTCTTTTCTGCAGAATCAAGACACGCAAAAGGCTTACTGATGCTGCCGCCATGTTCTGTGTTATCAGCTCTGAGTAACTGTTGCTTAATAGTAGCCCATTTTTTTTTTTACACAAAAACAGCAGGATGTTTTGCCTCATACGCACAGAGCTCATGATCCCAGCCGGCTGCTCTTATCACTGTGGAAATAAGCCAGCGCTCAGGCCGTTTAGCAGAGGAATTCGGGGAACGTGCCCCATCATGCTGTGCGGCTTATTTTTGGAGGCTTGCAAAGTAAATACTGGTAATAAACAGTGATGGGAAAATCGATGGGAACAAACGAAGCACCAGCCGCGCCGCATTTCAGCTTCCTCTGTCTCATTGTGGCTGCTTTGATTAATAACGAGCAATCTGATAATGAGCAGGACCTCCCAATGGCTCTGGGGGCCAGGGAAGCACGGCTGGCGTCTGCGTCCAAAAAGGAAGGAAGGAAGACAGGCTGGCAAAAAGCTGCCATTAGCTGGAGGGAGGCTGACTTTGAAATGATGGCTCAGTCTCCCAAGGTTATTAGAGATGGAACGACCATGAAGTCAGCTCTAGGGGCGTCTCACGGCCAGCGTGGAGCATGCTAAAGAAGAAGACAATCAGTGTGGAAAAGCCGTCCCAACCCCACTACCACAGAAATGGTCCAAAAGTTCTCCCCCATCAACCTAGGCTATAAATTCTTCCAGGTCAGGTGAGAGGTATTGCCTGGACAATGGTCCTAGACTGGCCTCACCTGGCTGCTTCCTTGCACTCTCCCGCCATCTTGGCTGTGTCTCTTCCTGTTTCCTTTCCACTCATTTTGATCTCATGCTTCCCCTTTGATCCAGGCTAGCAACACATTAGTTTTCAGCCAGGATGGCGCTTAGAATATTGAGTCAACAGCCTAGGGTGGCCACAAATAAGAGTCCTCTGATTGACGATAATTAATCCTAGGGAGGGAGAGCCTTGGAGCGACCCATTTGCAGTTTGCACCTGGGCAGTAGGTGCACTGATCTCCCTCTTTTCCACCATGATGAATGGCGTTGGCAGAACTCCAGGGTTGACCTGAATAATAATAATAATAATAATAATAATAATAATAATAATAATAATAA
>JAXCMG010000036.1:13904678-13915221 GCA_034642415.1 Podarcis siculus
AATAATAATAATAATAATAATAATAATAATAATAATAATAATAATAATAATAATTTATTAATTATACCCCGCCCATCTGGCTGGGCTTCCCCAGCCACTCTGGGCGGCTTCCAACAGAACATTAAAATATAATAGTCTATTAAACATTAAAAGCTTCCCTAAACAGGGCTGCCTTCAGATGTCTTCTAAAAGTCTGGTAGTTGTTTTTCTCTTTGACACCTGATGGGAGGGCATTCCACAGGCCGGGTGCCACTACTGAGAAGGCCCTTTGCCTGGTTCCCTGTAACTTGGCTTCTCGCAGTGAGGGAACCGCCAGAAGGCCCTCGGCGCTGGACCTCAGTGTCCGGGCAGAACGATGGGGGTGGAGACGCTCCTTCAGGTATACAGAACCGATGCCATTTGAGGCTTTAAAGGTCAGCACCAACACTTTGAATTGTGCTCGGAAACGTACGGGGAGCTGAAGTCCCCAGATATGCCTGGCTCCCTCTGGTGTCAGGGAAAGGCCTTGAATCCCCAGTTGGGCATGAGCGCCTTGATATTTTTTGTTTTGTTAAGAAAACCACATGCAGCTTGCAACCTTCAGCCTGGCAGGAGCCAGCTTCAAATTATTGCATAGAATCTTGAGGTGGGGGGGGGGAGGCTGCCTTCCTCCCCTCCTGCCTCCCCTCTCCCAATTAACCTCCATCTCCAGGGCTTAGTGGTGGGAAGGAGTGCAGATGAAGGAAAAAGAACTGGGCTGGGCCATCTGAGATGCTCCTGACCTGAAAAACCTGATGATGAGATGTGTTCGGTGCTTTTTTCCTAAAAAAAATGTTTAGGGGTGCTCTCATTTTCCTACTCATATTGAAATAGTCCCCTCAATGAGGCCAAACTTAGATTCACAAAATGTTTAGGGGCATGCGTACCCCCAGAAAAAAGCACTGGATGTATTGCTATTAAACCCCTAATAATCATTCCTAATGTGCATCTAGAAATATAAATAAGCACACACAAATCTGTGCAATCCTTTGTCATCTTTTTCGGCGGTGCACAAGTTCCCTCCTCCCATGGTGACTATAGGAGCTCCCTGGTAATTCTGTCCCTTTGGCTGCTCAGGTTTGGCTCTGACTTGGCTGAGGATGAGCCTGCTCTGATGGAGAGTGACTTCTCTCTCCTACCTGTGCACACGCCCACTGTTTAGAGTAATATCAATACCGCTGTTTGTTCTAAGTTGCCAGATGACTTCATGGAGCAGTCACTCTGGGAGTTGCACTCAAATGGCTTTTCTATCACTCACCATATGGTTTTACAGGGAACTTTCTCTTGGTATTTAGTACTTGTAATTTTGGTTAAAGAACAAAAGGAGAATTTCCTGGATGCCAAGATCCAGGTTTAGGGCAAGTACTCTTTGGTGTGAGAGCCCCAACAGAGATTTAAAACCACAAAATATGCATCAAAGCAAAGTGTGGAAATGTAGGCTGTTAAACCTTTAAAATATCCTCCTTTAAGTTTCTTCAAAGTTCCCATTCCCCCTTAGAATAGAAAAAGACTACACGTTTGGTAACTTAAACGTGGTTTACTTACAAACTCTTCAAAAGTCAGATTCATGTGCTTTCCCATACAGCAGCAAGAAAAAACAGGCAGTACAATTTAGTTTCAAATGTTGTATAGAAACGCAAAGATGGTTTGCTAAAGCAACACGGTCTAAGCTTGGAGAATCCAGCTCAGACATCCTTACTGGTCAGTTCACATGGTGGAAAGAGAAAGAGCAAAAGGCTTTGGTAACCCTTCCTTCCTCCCAAGGTGGGTGGGTGTGACCTAGCTAAGACTGGCAGGTCAGCTTACTCTATGGTCTTAACCCCTCCATGCATCAATTAGAATTAAGCATGCTGGTTATTCGAGGCTGAATCATCTCTCACTTTCATTTTTTAAACTTTTCTGTGTCAACTAATGGTGGATGTAAGCCACCCTGAAAAGGCTGTGTGTGATCTGAACATCAGAGGGTTTCTGCAGCAGGAAAAGAGAGATAACCATGACAGGCAAGGTGAACTTAGAAAAGAAGACTTGGCTGTGCCTGTATTCCTAGTTGTTACAAACTGAATTCAGAGTCAGGGTCTTAAAAAGCTCAAACCTGAAGCCAAACCAGGATGCCTCAGGGTTGCTGTGTTTATTCTCTGAAGCTGTTTTAAGAAGTGACATTAAAAGCACTTTTAAGCTCTGGAGTAATAATCTACGGCACTTATAAAATGCTTTCGAGCATTCAGTGCCCTGCACAAACATTGGCGCAGCAATCTTTAAAACAAGCTTGTAAATTAGGTTGGTATTATTGTTCCCGGACTGCAGATGTGGCACTAGGGGGCCGAAAGCCACTGCCTGGATTCTGTCTGTCCTTACTTGCCAGGGATCTCTCCTCTTTCCAGGGTCCTGCCTATGGTAACCCTCTGTCGCTTTTGTTGGCCAAGAACTTGATGCCAAATTGGAGACACTGGAAGTCGGTGCGAGAAAGCATAATGTAGAAATGGAATCTTTTATCACTGACTGGAATAAGCTTGTGGAGTTCTGGAATTATACTACTAGATGGGTCCTGGGTTGTATTTCCCCCCTAATGTTGTGAGTCAATAATGTGCACGTTATGATCATAATATGCATAGCATTACCATTTCTGGAGGGAAAATAAACCCTGTTATCTCATTTTTCCAATGACACGTCTTGCCTACTGCACCAGAATGGATGAAGGGTTAAACTATGGAACTCATGCCCACAGGAGGCAGTAATAGCCACCAACTTGGATGGCTTTAAAAGAGGACTTGACAAATTCATTGACGATAAGGCTATCAAGGTCTACTAGCCGTGATGGTTCTGCTCTGCCTCCACAACCAGAGACAGCAATGCTTTTGAATACCAGTTGCTGGATGTGCTGGGCCCGGGCGTAACCTGGGTAATGCGGTCCAGGTCCGGTCCTGAATCCAAGGGGTCCGCAAGGAGTCAGTCTGACAGTGCCAAGGCAGGACACGAGGCAGAAAACCAGGCAAGGTCAGGCACCGGATCTTCGACAGGTTCTGGCAAACAGCAACGTTGCTCCTGCAATCTGGGGTGGGGTCCGACAGCCTTTTATCTTTGTCGGGGTAATGGCTGGTCCTGATCCCCCGGTGACTCACCTCCCTGTCTCGCCCGAAGGCAAGCAGTCCTCCTGCGAGTACTCAGGTCTCTCCTTCTCTCAGACCTGAGTCTCTGCAGCTCGGGAGACGTCAGTGGGTTACTAGACCCAGGGGCCGCCTCAGCCTCCCCTGACCCAACCGGTAGTGAAGCAGCTGTAAGTGATGGCCCAGCTGGAGGTAACGAGGTCATCCCCGCATCTGGAGCCAGGGCAGGCTCAGGCCCCTGACTCGGCCCAGCTGGTGCTTGTTGCAGGGGAAGCTGTGCAGACTGGGACTCTTCAGGATCAGGCCCCAGACTTGGTTCAGAAGATGCCTGAGGCAAAGGATCCGGTGCGGACTGAGACTCCTCTGCTTCCGAGTCCGAGCCCGAGTCCCAGGCCATCACACTGGACGCCACAGGAGGGGAGAGCGCTCTCATGCTTGGATCCTGCTTGCTGGTTTCCCATTGCAGCATCTGGTTGGCCTCTGTGAGAACAGGATGCTGGGCTAGAGGGGCCATTGGCCTGATCCAGTAGAATTCTTCTGAATCAAGAGGTGTGGCGTTAATGCCGAAAGTAACCACAGAACATCTGAAGCTGCCTTGCACTGAATCAGACCTTGGGTTCATCTAGTCCAGTATTGTGTCAGGGACTGGACATCGGAGGAGGAATGGTGGAGACCGCCACCCCCTCCTCCAGAACTTTCCGGAGAAGAGGAAGACAGAGATAGATTGACAAGAGTGGTTTGCGGGAGGGCATAGCTCAGAGTCAGAGGAGGAGAGAAGCTGGGACATATTGGGAGAGGAACAGGAGGAAGAAGAAGAACCAGGGGGAGATATAGCTGACAGACTCAGTGTCTTTAGAAAGCGTGCCTGACTCCACTCTGTCCCAGAAGCTGATGGGCATTGAAAGTGGGAGAGCAGCGAGCTCAGAGGCAGAAGGCAAAGATCAGCCGCCGTAGGAATGATGTATAATGGAAGAACAGAGGGTGTGGGTTTTCACTGGGAGCAATGCCATTACTACAAGAGGAAACCAAGTCTTATGAGGAGCTGTTGAGGGAGCTGGGTATGTTTAGCCTGGGGGAGACTGAGAGGAGATATGATAGCCAGACAGTAAGAGCTGTTCAACAGTGGAGCAGTCTCCCTCAGGAGGTTGTGGAATCTCCTTCCTTAGAGGTTTTTAAGCAGAGGTTGAATGGCCTTCTGTCATGGGTGGTTTAGCTGAGATTCCTGCATTGAAGGAGGTTGGACTAGATAACCCTCATTCTAACAACCACCACAACAATTTATTATTTATACCCCACCCATCTGGCTGGGTTTCCCCAGCCACTCTGGGCGGATCCCAACAGAATATTAAAAACACGATAAAACATCAAACATTACAAACTTCCCTAAACAGGGCTGCCTTCAGATGTCTTCTAAAAGTCAGATTTTCTTTTCTTATCTGTTTATTTTCTTAACATCTGCATTCCACAGGGCGGGCACCACTACCAAGAAGGCCCTCTGCCTGGTTCTCTGTAACCTCGACTTCTCTCAGTGAGGGAACTGCCAGAAGGCCCTTAGCGCTGGACCTCAGTGTCCTGGCAGAATGATGGGGGTGGAGATGCTCCTTCAGGTATACTGGGCCGAGGCCGTTTAGGGCTTCAAAGGTCAGCACAAGGTTGGAAACGTACTGGGAGCCAATGTAGGTCTTTCAGGAGAGGTGTTATATGGTCTCTGCAGCAACAGAATCTACAATTCTGTGATTCTATTATTCTTAAGCAGGTCCTCGTTTCCCATAGCATCACCAGCCCCCTGATCCTTTAGCTGGAGCTTTTGGGGACTGATCATGGGATCTTCTCCAAGCCAATCATTTGATCTGCCATGGATCTATCAACCTTGATTGATGGAGCTACCTTCCTGGGATACTCTACAGGGGAAGGCAATTTAAGAAGACTGAAAAATCTGGAGCAACATACAAGAGCCCTAGTCCAGTTTATTAGTGAAGTTGGCCCATCTTTATTAGTGAAGACGGAAAAGATTATTGTTAGGAGCTTATAAGAGGAAAGCCACATTTTTTATCTGATTGTACCCTCATACTTCGTTGGTGCTGTTAAGACAGGCAATAAAGAAACAGAAACTATAACCTTTTGCTTTGCAAATCAGGGCTGGAAACGCCCCCATCAGTCCCAGCCCAGCATGATCAACAGTCAGGGATGATGGGAATTGTAGTACATCAGCATCTAAAAGGCACCAGGCTTTGCAACCCTGTTGTAAAAGATGCATCAGGAGCAGTTTTTTTTAATGGCGCAGCCTTAAGGCATAACTCATTCTTTGGTTTCAAAGAGCAGTGAGATCGATGTGACACCTACTTCAGAGTCAATAATCACTTAATAGAAGTTGCACGGGACTTGGGTTTTGAAGTAGCTGGCTTCCAAATCTGCAAATCTCCTGTGTTTAACATGTGGAGCATGGGGGGGGGACAGTGCAAAACCCACATCAATTTCACTCAGTTCTGAGCTATATGAATACCAAAAAGTTGAGATTTGAAACAACCTTAAAAAAACTCTGTTGATACAAAAGCTGCTGAACATTTTCTCTCAGGATTGCCATCCAATTAAAGGATTTAGCGTCTTGATTAGTTTTTAAGTGTTTGGAGTTTAACAACTGATTGACTAAACTTTCATCCCACAATCAAGACTATAAAAAGCTGCCTTTGGGTTGGCCTAAACCATAACTTATCTCTGTAGCGAGTCACTACAGCAGTGTCAAATGGATCCTGTCAATCAGTTGAGTTTCTTTGTGGACGCTAGACTGTGCTGAGGAATTTCATTTTTAAAAAAAAGTTCAAATTCAACTTTTCCAAAGGGGAACTACCATACTTTTCGCTCCATTGGACGCAGTTTTTCCCCTCCAAAAACTGAGGGGAAATGTGTGTGCGTCCTATGGAGCGAATGCAGGCTTGTGCCATAGCCGCGCGCAACCCCTCTGGCAGGGAGAGGCTGCACGGGGCTATGGCTTCTTTAGCTCCACGCAGCCTCTCCCGGCAGGGAGGGATTGCGTGGGGCTAAAGAGGAAGCCAAAGCAGCCAGTGGGATCCATCCTGCTCGCTGCCTTGGCTTGTGCCATAGCCGCACACAACCCCTCCAGCAGGGAGAGGTTGTGCGCAGCCTGTACGCTGCTCTTTGGGGCTGGGGGGGGGAGATTTTTTTTATTGATTTCCCCGTCTAAAAACTAGGTGCGCCCTATGGTCCGGTGCACCCTATGGTGCGAAAAATACGGTACTTCCTGTCCAAAGCTGTCCTTTTACAGAACAAACCAGTTTAGTTAAAATTCATCCAGGTGAACTTTTTAGTTCATAAAAAGTTCATCCTTGGCAAAATAATAGTTCAGCATTCTGAATGTTACAAGCTGTTGTTCTGTGTAAAAGGGGCCACACACAGGTAAAAAGTTGCCCGACAGACTGAATGTCAGAAAATGTATTCCCCTACTAGAAAAGGCTTGCTCTCTTTCATTTGTGCCAGGCACACAGTTGCTAAAGGCACAAAGCATCATTTGCTTTGTACCTGTACTCCTCACTGCAAGCTGCTCCTGTTGGCAGACAGGAATTCTCTTCAGCAGGGATGATACAGGAAATGCCTCACATTCCTTCTTGCCGATTGCTTAGCAACTTAAGAGTCCTTAGCAACAGCAGCACCTCAGTCTCTGCCTAATAAGCCTTAAAATCACCCCACACTTTACTTTCTAACTTTCTTTATAGATGTTCAATTGGCTAACATTTTTTTTCCTTTTTAAGTGAAACCCAAGAATCCAGGGCTGGATCTAGACACATCAAAGAAGTGTTTCAGTTAAACACGTCGTAAACTTTATGTGAGAAATCGTGTTTGCAAAAACCGAACTCCACAGTGCCACCTGGTGTCACAGTGTTATAACAACACATATGAAGTGCTTTTTCTTAGCCAATGTAGCTGAGTCCCAGATCTCCAGAATCCCATGGGGAGAGGCGGGGTTGGAACAAATGTGAAGATGAACTAGAAAGCTGTACTGCCAAATGAACTGAATGGACCTGGCAACTATGGGAACTGCTTTCAGAGGAAGTTCAGAGATTTTTAAAAAACTAATTCAGAAACATTCATTCCAAGCAGTGGCCCTGGGTGTTCTGGGAGGCATGAAAACTCTAGAACAGGCACGTCCAACAGGCAGATCGTGATCTACCAGTAGATCACTGGTAGATCACTGGCTCCCCACAAAGAAGCTGAACAACTTTGGCTCCCCTAAAGAAAGCTAAACAACTTTGACCTGAACCCTGCCAATTTTTAACACTGTGATTAGATTGCAGTCTCTTGGGAGCTGGCCACCCCTGCTCTAGAAGATCTTCCTAGCAGGCAGGACCAGTCCTCTTCAGGCATTATGAAAGTTATATTAAACATCTTGGGAGCAGAGCAGGGGTGAGCATGCTAGCTCAATCCCTTGTCCCCATTGCATTCCAATGCATGCAGGACAATCATCAGGATCAGTAAGTCTTCTGTACTTGTGATGAGTTCTAATATGCATAGAGCACATGAGCATATGCATAGAGCAGAAAGCTCCCCATTGCCAATAGCTGACCTCCATCAATGGGGCAGAGCAAGCATGCTCATCCAGTGGAGTAGCGTGGGTTGTCAGCACCCGGGGCAAGGCAAGTAATTTGCGCCCCCTAACCCGTGGATTTACGCCCCCTAACCCGTGGATTTGCCCTAACCCCAGATGTTGCGCCCGGTGCGGCCGGCCCCCCTTGCACCCCCAACGCTACGCCACTGTGCTCATCCACATCACCCCTCCGCCGTATTTTTCCTTGAATTTTTATGACTGAATGACTAGTTTATTGCTCTCTGGCCAATCAGGCCTAATGCACACACTCATACTAATGCATGCATCACTAAATAAAATTAAACATTAAAACAAGTGCATACAGAGTCCGTTATCATAAAAAAACCTGTTTGTACACATTCCCTCACTAAAACAGGGCGATAAATTTATTGCAACCTGTGTGATCTTCAGGTGCAATCGATAGCTTTTGCTTCTCCTGTTTTAACAAATGTGGTGGTTCTGTATGTTGCGTCATAATCTGCAGCCGTAAAAAGAAATAGAGTTTTACTTGAAGAGGAGCCATTACCAAGTGCTATTGCTGGGGATCCAGATAAAGAGTCCTCAGATCTGAGTATTGGGGACACTCTGTTAAGGCGTGTACCATATCCTCACCTTTAAGGGAGCCTGGATCCACCTCTAAGGCTACTTAATTTTGTATTGTAACCCTTGAAGAAGGCTACTAACAAAGGAATGTGTGGTTAAGGTGGACTGGAAGGTTGCATGGATATATTACAGTGCTGTGGCATGATGAGATATTCAGGTAGGGGTCAGGAGAGGACTGAATGGTGGTGGCTTCAAATTTTAGAGGGTCCTTGGACAAACCCAGCTCCACAGTGTCCAATATTCCCACATCATTGCTGCCAGGTGCTTCTTCTTCTCTCGGTTGCCACCACCTGCTTTCTTGACAGGCATTGATCAAGCAGGCAGTGGCATCTACTGATCCTTCTTCTGACCACAACTTTTTTCTGGGCCAGAGTGAGAGGCAGGTGAACAAGCAGAGTTGCAGTGCTGAAGTGGAGCTAATCCAGGAGTCTCTTGGCAGTTGATCCCCTACTGGGGTTCAGGCTCATGGGAGTTGCCCACCCATGCCAATCAGTACCGGCCCTACTGTTGGGCAGAGGTGTAGGACAGAGCTATGCATGCTGTGTGACCTACCTTGCTGTCCTTGCAGCAAGGTGTGCTGCAGGACAATGCCCATCACCAACATCCCGGTAAAATCCAGCTGCCACTGTGGTTGGTTTCTGCCTGAGGAACGAGGGAGGCACCAATTTGTCCTTTGCCTCAGGCTGCAAAATATATTGGGCTGGCCTTGATGCTGACCTTGGAATTGGCTTAGGAATGACAGATCCTTTCAAGAGGCAAACGGGCAGGAGTTCTTTGCTTTCCCAGAACACACATGAGCTAGCTCATGAAGTTTTATTGCTTCTATTAAGAACATGAGAAGAGCTAGCTGGATCGGACCAGTGGCCCATTAAGTCCAGCATCTTGTTCTCACAGAGGCCATCCAAATGGGAAACCAGCAAGCATAATAAACTCCCAGCCCCCTGGGTGTATTATTATTCAGGCTGGTGGTCATCACTGTCTCCTGTGGTTTAACTATGCGCTGCACCACGAAGTTGTCACTCCAAGGGGAATTTTGAGAATATTTTGGCAACTTCATCTCACTTAAAATTTGGTGCAGCCAAACAAAATTACTCCTGCTTCGTGGGCTACCTTGTCCCAGATGATCTTTAGACCCCAGCAGCTGAAGTCAATGCTTCCACTCCCACAGTTAGCTTCATCTGCTCTCTCTTGAGCTTCCACGGAACGGAATAATAAATTGCGCTGCTTAAGAATCCTAATTTTCCAGCAGCAGCTTGGCCTGGTCTGCTGGGCCGCATGATACAAACATTCTGCATTCCTGCAGCTCCATGATTAGTCTACTCGATGTGTGTAAGGTAGATTGATCATGTGGCCCACGATGGCAACCCAAGGCCATGAATACAGATCAGCAGGATCTGCTCAGAGAAATATCTAAGTCGGCTGTTGATGCATTTACAATCGCTGGGGCTAATCTCCATTTTAACTTGGTAGGAGGGAGAAGAAACATTCTCACTTTCCTCCTCCCCAAATTATGCTCTCTGCTATAGCAAATAGAGAAGGAGAGAGAGAGAGAGGAAGCGAAAGATTGACGGGCTAGCCTCCAGCCAGCATGCTGGCACCAAAGGAAAATCAAATACCGTGATACGTATAAAGTTAGTGGGGAATTCTTACAAGCGACAAATCCCTTATGTGCTGAACTGCACAATCCTGGCTTTATATAATACAAAATCATTTGATTAGCTGGCCAAAGCAGATTGCTAAAGATAAGCTGTCTAATTTGTTTGTTTTTATCACTGCAGATGCTGAATCCCACCTTGCCAGCACAAAGCATCATTTACCATTCATATTTATTTGTGTGTGTGTGTGTGTGTGTGTGTGTGTGTAAAGGTAAAGGACCCCTGGACAGTAAAGACCAGTCAAAGGCAACTATGGGATTGTGGTGCTCATCTCGCTTTCAGGCCGAGGGAGCTAGCATTTGTCCACAGACAGCTTTCCGGGTCATGTTGCCAGCAGGACTAAACCGCTTCTGGTGCAACGGGACACCGTGATGGAAACCAGAGTGCACAGAAATGCTGTTTACCTTCCTGCCGCAGCCATATCTATCTATTTACTTGCACTGAGCTGGGACAGAGCAACGGGAGCTCACCCTGTTGTGCAGATTTAAACTGACGACCTTGTGACCATATCTATCTATCTATCTATCTATCTATCTATCTATCTATCTATCTATCTATCTATC
>JAXCMG010000036.1:13924059-13937072 GCA_034642415.1 Podarcis siculus
TTATTATTATTATTATTATTATTATTATTATTATTATTATTATTATTATTATTATTATTATTGCCACCCAAGTTGGTGGCCATCACTGCCTCCTGTGGCAGGGAGTTCCAAAGTTTAACTCTGTGCTGCATGGAAAAATACTTTTTAAAATCTCAGTTGAATCTTGCAACATTCAATTTCATAGGATGCCCTCCCCCCCAAGGGATGTGGACCTTGGCATTAAAAAAAAAGGTTTCCTCGCTCCAGGGTCAGGCCAAAGTACATTGGGGAAGGGTGACCCAGGACTACCCCAATTACCTTGGCAGCGACCGCGTCAATATTTGCAGTAAAAATGCATTCATGGGTGTGAGGATTCTTCTCGCGGGAATAGATGATTGTTTCTGTCTTTTGCCTCCTACAGAATTCTTCTTTTGTTATGATATCTGGAAAAGAAGGCAGACGAAGACAAACTTTGTAGTAAGCATGGGAGATCTCCCACCATGGTTTGGAGAATCCTCGCCATCGTCAAACAACGGCGGCTAAGGGACAGACGTCACCAAAACCAGGTCACTTTCAGATGCCACCTTGGCAAATAAAGAGCGTTTTGCTTTCGTAAGACCTCAAAACACTTCCCCTACTCCTTGATAAACTGGAGGGAACACTCAGAAGGGGCAGATCCTTGCCACACTTTTTCAGAACTTGTTTTAGTAGGAAAGAGAAGAGAATGATAACAAAGAGAGGAATTGTGGTTTGTTTCCCCTGTGCGATAGTCAAGAGGAGCCCATTCACAGTAAATCCAGCTTCTTAACAACCCTTTCAGGTAGGTTAGGTTGAGTGGCTTTTAAAAGTCATCCAGTTGACTTTGCAGCTGAGTCGGGGGGATGTAGATCAAAGATCCCCACATCTAAGACCAACATTTCATCTGGTGCACCACACAGGCCCTTATGATGAGATGGAGGCTTTGGACATCCAACTTGCCTCATTCCTATGTCTGAAACTTGACTTGAATCCAAACTGAGCCACAGTCAATGCTTCAGAAACCCTAAAGTACTGAGATGAATAGGACACAGCATATAAAAGGTGCAGGATAATGATTTGCTCTTGTTATTATCCTCAGATTTACAACTCCAGGGCTTTAGCTGGCACAGGACAGAGCTGGCTGTGTGTTTATCCACCAGCTAGTTAAATCTGCTGAACCTGAGCATGATCTGTTTCAAGAAAATGCACAGGGACTGCCAGGACAGGAGAATAGCTGGCGCTTGTGAAACTGCCAGCCCACCTTGCAGTGTCAGACACCTTTGAGAGGCCGTATTTTGACAATGTGTGCAATATCTGCAACAGACATAACAAATGGATATGCATGAAAAGGGTCTGACAACCCAAGGATTGCGTTGCTTGTTGGACCAAGGAGGTGAATCTAATCCAGAACTCAGCAGCAACCAAATAAATTCTTCTGGGAATTAGACAAAGACTGCTTTCAGACAATGGCTGACTTCTACTATTTGTTCCCAGCATCTGTGTGATATCTATGTATCGGACTACAACTCCCATCAGCCCCAGGCAGCACAGCCATGGAGCTGATGGGAGTTGAGGTCCAAAACTCTGGAGGGCATCAGTTGGGTGAAAACAGATCTAGAGGTGACTTGCTTCTCAATGTGGGGCACCCTCTTTAGCTGTAATGGCCAGCCGCCGTGAATTTGTCCAGTCTTTATTCAAGGCCACTGGTTCCAGTGTGCGTCCCTTAATCATGATTAGGGCATGATCCTATGCCCATTTACTTGGAAAGAAATCCCTACTGTGTTCAGTGTGACCTAAAGAATATGTTGGATCTGTTTGGTTTGAAGCAAGGAAGTTGTGGATCTGTATTGACAGGTTAGGTCAGGCATAGGGAAACTTGGCGCTCCAGATGTTTTGGGACTACAACTCCCATCATCCCTAGCTAACAGGACCAGTGATAAGGGATGATGGGAGTTGTAGTTCCAAAACATCTGGAGGGCAGAGTTTGCCTATTCTTGGGTTAGGTAGTGCAAGGGACTGGGCAGAGGAGGAATGGTGGAGACCACTTCCCCAGCCTGACCCTTCCAGAGAAGAAGATGGTTCAGAATTACAACAGGGGTTTGAGGGAGGTCACAGCTCAGAGGCAGATGAGGGGGAAAGCTGGGAAATAATGGGAGAAGAGGAGGAGGAAGAGGAACCACCAGGAGGGCAACAGCTGACGGACACAGTGTCTTTGGAAAGCCTTCCAGACCTCCCCTCTCCCAAAATCTGGAGAGCCTTGAAAGTAGTAGAGCAGAAGGCTCAGAAGCAAAGGACCCTCAGCACCATCCGTAGAAGAGATGACAAATGAGGAAGGAGGAGAAAAAGGGAGTGGCGAGTCACTCGGGACAATGTCATTATTCTAAGGGCTGCATTCCAAGCCCCTCTCTGTAAATATTGAATAAAAAGCAGATGGTAAGGACTTTCCTTGTCTTATCCATTCCTGGCAACCTGCCGTGAGGGTTGTTTCCTCTGTCACCTGTCAGGCAGGCACTTAACACACCCAGCAGATGCTCTCCCTGGTGACATTACCTGGCTTGCATAGATTGAACTCCAGGGCCCCTCCTGAGTTGAGAAGCTTCTGGATGAAGGTCTTGGAGAGCATTGTGGGTGTGAAGAGGACAGGGCGCCGACGGTCACAATGGATGGGTCTCACCGAGCTGTACGGGATCAGGCTGAAGCTCTTGTTGATCTCACTCACCGAGTCAAACTCTGGGGAGAGAGGGGAGCATTTAAACTCCAGAAATGCACTCAGGGGACCACTTTGAAAAGTCCTAGAGTGGGAAGGGTGGTGTCAGAACACAGAGAAATGCATCCATCAGCCAAAAGGCTTGATGGTGACGGGTGCAACAGAACCTACCAGTCTGGCTAGAAAACAAGTGTGTAATGTGCAGGATGTGCAACAGGGTGTCAGAAGAGGTCAAATGATGGACTTGCACGGTCACTGCTTGTTAAATATGGTGCAAAAAATTAAAATCTGTTCAAATTACAGTTTGTAACATTAAAGTGTGTTGGTTATTAGCTATATTCTGCACAGTTTCTAAGCATTTAATGAAACCAAAGCCAGACCCCTAAGTTTCAACACCACAGATAAGTGCACCACAGAGCACTTATCACCTTGCTACTGAAAATCTTTAATGTGGGTTCAATAATAAAACTTCTCCAATGCCCCTGTAGTTTTCTATGCTTTTAGAGTTCACTGCCTTGGTATGCTGGAAGCTGGAGAGAAAGTGACATGTCTGCTCTGTGTTGGACCCAAAGTTTGGGCTTTGCTGGAATCCTAATAGGGAAGCAAGATTTGCTGGAGAGTTGATGGTGTGAGCCCCTCTATCCCAGGGTTTCCCAAACTTGGGTGTCCAGCTGGTTTAGGATTACAGTTACCAGCATCCTTGACCGCTGGTCCTACTAGCTAGGGATGATGGGAGTTGTACTCCAAAAACAGCTGGAGACCCAAGTTTAGGAAACCCTGCTCTATCCTATATTCAGGTTGTAAAAGGTAAAGGTAAAGGGACCCCTGACCATTAGGTCCAGTCTTGACCGACTCTGGGGTTGTGGCGCTCATCTTGCTTTATTGGCTGAGGGAGCCGATGTACAGCTTCCGGGTCATGTGGCCAGCATGACTAAGCCGCTTCTGGCGAACCAGAGCAGCACACCTTTTACCTTCCCGCCGGAGCAGTACCTATTTATCTACTTGCACTTTGACATGCTTCCAAACTGCTAGGTTGGCAGGAGCAGGGACTGAGCAACGGGAGCTCACCCCGTTGCGGGGATTCGAACCGCCGACCTTCTGATCGGCAAGTCCTAGGCTCTGTGGTTTAACCCACAGCGCCACCCGCTTCCCTCTTATTCATGTGCAAATAAAACCAAATATCCTAAAGGCTCCACAGTCTCCACTACCCATCATTCCAAGTAAACCAAACCCTGGGTAAGCACAGGAACCCCTGGAAACTGGGGTGGGTGCAACACTGTGTTCACTAGCCAGCAGGGACGCAATAAGGACTTCCTGGTTGCCATTATCCTGACCACTCCAAACCAACTTTGCTCTCCTTAGAATTCTCTTCCTGCCAAGTTCCCAGGTGTATGATTGAATGCCAGCCCCTCTGCTAAGTAACTTGGTACCTTCAAATCTGTCCAGCAGGGCCTTTGTCACCGGGTGCCCCTCTGTCCTGACCCTCGTGTCTTTCGAAGTGACGATGCGGACTCGCTCGTTGCTGTTCATGCGCTTGTATTTGTTCTCGGACCTGCTGACAAACTGAGAGCAGAGGAGAGACCCTTGTCAAGGCAAGCTTTGTTGGCATTTCTGTTCCTGACACCAAGGCAGGCAACTTGTTCCTTGTCGAACAACCAGGATGGAAGCACAGAGTGGAAACACTTGCATCCCCATGACAGAGTCATTGGTTTTGGAGCGCAGTACCCCGTTCCCATTTAAAAAGAGGGATCCCCCCCACCCATAACTCGGCCTCATGAGTCTTTCTGGTAGGCAACAATGGGGAAACGGGACTTGCAGAAAATGAGC
The DNA here is from genome assembly GCA_034642415.1 of Podarcis siculus. NCBI lineage: Eukaryota > Metazoa > Chordata > Lepidosauria > Squamata > Lacertidae > Podarcis > Podarcis siculus. The sequence goes on from JAXCMG010000036.1 coordinate 13,928,591, forward strand.
CATAAGCCAAGGGAACTGCGGTGAAAAAGGCAGGCTTTGGTTCTAAATGGGGCAACTGTACCCCTGAAGGACCAGGTGCGCAGCCTGGGAGTCATTTTGGACTCACAGCTGTCCATGGAGGCACAGGTCAATTCTGTGTCCAGGGCAGCTGTCTACCAGCTCCATCGGGTATGCAGGCTGAGACCCTACCTGCCCACAGACTGTCTCGCCAGAGTGGTGCATGCTCTAGTTATCTCCTGCTTGGACTACTGCAACACGCTCTACATCAGGCTACCTTTGAAGGTGATGTGGAAACTGCAATTAATCCAGAATGTGGCAGCTAGACTGGGGACTGGGAGCGGCCTCTGGGACCATATAACACTGGTCCTGAGAGACCTGCATCGGCTCCCAGTACGTTTCCAAGCACAGTTCGAAGTGCTGGTGCTGACCTTGAAGGCCCTAAACGGCCTCAGTGCTGTATACCTGAAGGAGCGTCTCCACCCCCATCGTTCTGCCCGGACGCTGAGGTCCAGCTCCGAGGGTCTTCTGGCAGTTCCCTCACCTCATTGTGAGAAGTGAGATTACAGGGAACCAGGCAGAGGGCCTCCTCGGTAGTGGCACCTGCTCTGTGGAACAAGACATCTGAAGGCAGCCCTATTTAGGGAAGTTTTTAATGTTTAATGCTGTATCTTGTTTTTAATATTCGATTGGGAGCCACCCAGAGTGGCTGGGGAAACCCAGCCAGGTGGGTGGAGTATAAATAATAAATTGTTGTTGTTGTTGTTGTTGTTGTTGTTGTTATTATTATTATTTCATTTGCCAGCTAAAAACATATTTGCCACAAAAGGGATTTTTCTACCTGTAAGATCTGACCCAAAAGGAAACTGGCCCGAGAGAGGCGAGGGCTGGCTTTGGGGTCACTTGGTGGCATAACCTCTTCCGGCTGCAGTGTATTCTGGTAGAAAAGAAAAACATTGGAGAAAGAATCAACAAGCCTGTTCAGTGCTCCTTTGTTGGCAGTTCTAGGTCTTAGAATCGTAGAATTGTAGAGTTGGAAGGGACCCTGAGGCTCACCTAGGCCAACCCCCTGCAGTGCAGGTCAAGTGTGGGGAACTTGTGGCCGCCAGGGTATTGCTGGACCCAAAACCCCATCAGTCCAAGCCAGCATAGCTAAGGACCAGGAATTGTGAGAGGAGCAGTTCAGCAACAGATCTCTCCTCAGTTTTCGATACCATTGACTGTAGTACCCAGTGCTTTTTTATGGGGGTACACGGGGGTATGCATACCCCTAAACATTTTGTGAATCTAAGTTTGGCCTCATTGAGGGGCAGTATTTCAATATGAGTAGGAAAATGAGAGTACCCCTAAATATTTTTTTAGGTGGGACAAAGCACTGATAGTACATTTCTGAATCGAACGCTGCAGACTGGAGGCCCTGTTCTAGAGTGGTCTTCTCCTCCCTCCCTCCCAGGGTTCAAAACTTCTGTCATCATGATGAAATCCCCTTGATCTGAAGAATTTTCAGGATGGCAACTGCTGACTGGCTGGATGTGGAGGAGTGGTGGGAGGCAGCAGCCGGGGAACCCCCCCTAGGGAACCCCTAGAGGAAGAAGACTCTGAGCCAGGGGACTGGCGGTTGGGTGACGATGAGTGGTCAGAGGGAGAAGGAGTAGATTGTGAGGAGGACGTGTCATCAGCAGGAGAAGGGACAGGGTTTAGTAAACCGGAATATGCTGTGGCAGAGAGCAGCTCAGAATCTAAGGCTGAAGTGGATGTGGAATCGGCTACTCACCCGAGGGGTTCGGAGTGTACCGTACGAACTGTCCATCTCATCCTTGTTACCTCTATTCATCAGGCGCTGAAGTTTCACTAGGAGGAGCTGCTGCGCTCTGCAAACCATTGAGATCATTGTCACTAACATATAGGGATTGAGGAGGGATTTGGCCGGTCTGCTTTTTGCAGTGGGCTTACCCAAACTGACAGTCTGGAACTTGTTGGCAGGTTGGAAAGCAACTCCTGATGGAATTACATGCTTTCCCAGATTTCACAATGCCGTTTTGCTGAGCAGAAAGTGCGCGTGAAAACACGTTCTTTTACTGTTAAAATGTGTACAGAATGCGAATTTTGCGAAAAGGTGCATTGAAAACTATGCATGCATAAAATAATGCATGCAGGTTAAATGCAATCTTTTCATGCATTATTTCAAAAAATCCATGAAAAGGAGGAAGGAATGGACAAAACAGGGCAAAAATGAAACAGGATGGACTATCCTTACTAATAGATATATTTTTGTGTTCACTTTCACGTAATATACAGACTGTACTCATTAACTGGCAGGATAACTGCATTGTAAAATTTAGAGAAGTGCATAAATTTTAAAGGGTAACTAAGTATCTGTTTGTGTATTGCTTTGGGAAGCAGGAATTAGGTAGGTTTTGCATTAAAATGTGAACCAAGTTAAATGTTTATCCCGTCGCTAGCTCCTTATTTATGGCATTTTCCAATGCAAATACACAGAGTTGTCTCATTCCAAGTCCCATTCCATTGGCCACTCTGACTGGCAGCAGAGACTTGAGTGATCATGGGTTGCACAATGGACCTTGTGCAAGAAAACAATGCGATCTACGACTCCGGCCTCTCAGAAGATTTTTATTGCTCCCAGCCAAAGGCTTTTGCAAAACTCAAACGAGCTTGAAGATATATTAAGCAAACCGCAATTGCAAATACAAATACCGAAAACACCATGTCTATAAAACACAGTAAATAAAAGCCAGAATCGAGGATAAAAAGCAGGCAATGAAAGCAGAGGTATTTTTTTAAAAATGCGTGCACGCACAGAGGCAAAGGAATCAATAATAAAAATCACCCTTAAATCAGGGCATCACCATGACAATGCATAGCTGTCTCTGGAAGCAATTTTGCAGGAATCTTCGAAGCAGCTACTGCATAGAACAGCTCCCTTAACCCACTGCACCATCGGGGCAGCCAAGCCATTTTCACTGTGTTGCTTCCACTCGCTCTAGTGTGGACAGCCCTCTTATCAGCACCTGGCTTCCTATGACCCACCAGCTTTGGAACCTGCCCCAAGCAGGTTCACTTCAGTTCCCCACGTGCCCCAGAGTGCACCATACTGGGTGCTCCAGAGCATTGTGGGAAATCAAATTGGCAGCCCCATTCCCAGCCCCCTTTGGCATGCAGTGAGCACCGACAGGTAAGACAGGGTGGGGCCATCAACATCAGACGGGGGCTGTCCCAGCAACCACTCAATGCAGAACTCAAAGTTGTAGCTTCTGTGGAAATGCTTGTTTAGAAAGAAGAAGAAGAGTAGTAGTAGTAGCAGCAGTAGTTTGGATTTGATATCCCGCTTTATCACCACCCTAAGGAGTCTCAAAGTGGCTAACAATCTCCTTTCCCTTCCTCCCCCACAACAAACACTCTGTGAGGTGAGTGGGGCTGAGAGACTTCAGAGGAGTGTGACTAGCCCAAGGTCACCCAGCAGCTGCATGTGGAGGAGCAGGGAAGTGAACCCAGTTCACCAGATTACAAGTCCACTGCTCCTAACCACTACACCACACTGGCTCACACAGCCAGAATGCAGCTCAAAGGCCCAGTAGATGCTACACAAGCAAATATATTGATCCAGCAACGACACGCCCCTTGCAACCCCACTGTAAGTGAATGGGGTGGGCACAACTTGGCATGGCAAGCAGTTCTGGTCCTTAGACTGGCAAAGCCACCTGAGAGTTCTCCAGGAAGGCAGGATCTGCTCCGTCTGTGTTGGCATCTCTGCAAGCTAGGTGGTGGAGGGGTTGTCACTGTGGACAGACAAAGCAGGGCAACAACCTCCCCTGGAGAGGTGGGACTGGATGTGGTTTTTGAAAACTCAAGGCGGAGTTGGTGGGGCAATGGACAAAGTGATTGAGCAGGAACTGGGCCCCCAGAGCTCCAGGAATGGGAGGGGAGCCCATGGCTTGTGCAGCAGGGATGGGTGGAGGGATGAAACAGAGGTGGAGGGAAGGGAACACGCAGTGCATAGTCGAACTATGGAACTCACTTCCACAGGAGGCAGTGATGGTCACCAGCCTGGATGGCTTTCAAAGAGGATTGGGCAGATTAATGGAGGAGAGAGCGATTGATGGCTGCTAGGGATGACGGCTCTGCTCTGCCTTCACAGCCAGTTGCTGGAAGCCACAGGAAAGGGGAGTGTTATTGTGCTGGAATCCTGCTTGTGTCAGGGACTGTGCTGAGGAGGGTTGCACTGAGGAGGAATGGTGGGAGCTTCCCCCTCCCCCTGAATCTTCCCAGGAGCAGGAGGACAGTATAGATTTGGAACAGCGGTTTGCAGAGGGACATAGTTCAGAAGGCAGAAGCTGGGAAATACTGGATGGGGAACAGCTAGGAGAAGAGACACTGGAAGGGAGAGGGTTAACAGATTCACAATCTCTAGACAGCCTTCTTCCACCGCCCTCCCCAAAGTCGAGAAGGGCTCAGAAAGTGGTAGAACAGAAAGCACAGAGAGTACAAACTCAGATTACGAGATGCAGAAGCGACATAGATTGATAGGGACCAAAGGGGGTGGAATCCTTAATTGGGAGCACCACCATTACTATGAGATGTGTTCTTTGTTCTCTTGCCGTGATTATTAAAGTTTCTAACTGGTAAGATGACTCCTTTTCCTTTGTTCTGCTTATCTACTGCCACGGGGGAGGAAGCTGATTCCCCGAAGCCTGATACTTGTGGGTCTCCTACAAGCATCTATCTAGTTGGCCACGGTGAGAAGAGGATGCTGGATGAGCCCTTGGCCTGATCCAGCAGCCTATTCTTATTTTCTTATGAGAGGGAGCCCTCTCCAGCATCCCTTTCCTCAGGCTCTCCCAGCCCAGGCAGACGCCTTTCCAGCCCACAAGATCCTGGGGTCATCTATCTGCCCCTTCTCTTCTCTGCCCCAGATCAACCAGCCCCCCACCAGAGGACACTTTGCCCACATCCCTACCTCAAGCCCAGAGCTGGCCCCGAGTGCGAAAACCAGGATTTGTGCTCACCTGCTGTAATTGGGGATGGTCCCCGATTCTAAATCCTTGTCCGTGAAGGGGTCAACTCTGGCACAAAGCCACTCACACTTGCCATAATACATGGTGTCCAGGACGTGCAGGATCTCGTCACATTTCACAGACAGGGAGCAGCAGTCCAGCTGGCTGGTGATGCTCAGGTTGAGGCGGATGTAGAAGGAGTCTCCGGACGTGACCAGGCCTTCCTCGATTTCGGACACCAGCTTCCGGTAACCTGCAGCAGGAAGGATCTGGGCTCAGCTGACCATACGGGCCCAGCGGAGAGTTGCTAGTTGGGTTGAGCCTAGTCAAATGGCTCAACTACATCTGATGCTGACTGTCTCGCTTGCAAGCAAGGCTGGCCCAAGGCATTTTGCCGCCTAAGCGAATCAGAAAATGGAGCGGTAAAGACTATTTATGTTTGTGGCCAAGGCTGCTGGGATTTTATTGGCTCAGAGATGGAAAGGTGATAAAGTCCCGACCAGAGAAGAATGGCAGATTAAGTTGATGGATTATGCCGAAACGGCAAAAATGACCGGAAAAATAACACTTGTAGTTTAATGGTGAATTTTGGATTTAATGGAGATGTAAAAGATTTGGATTATTAAAAAAGATGCAGGAGGAAATGACTGACAATAGGACCCACAAAGGGGAGGAGGGAAGTCCAGGAGATTCCTTGGAATCTTGTTTTTATGTTGTATGTTGGATATGTGATTGTAAAACTGTAATTTGAAAAACCATATATATATATATATATATATATATGCAGGTTTTGGTGTCCTCGGGTGTCTTCCCGTGTAAAAGTTGGGGTGTCTAGGCGACGTTTCGACGAGGTCTCACTCGTCATCTTCAGGCTGGTGCTTTCGGCTTCTTGTTACTGGAACAGAGCAGGATCTCAGTGTTTGAGTTCCTATAAATACTGTTGAGGAGGTGTGGTGTATAGCCTCCAATGTTCTGGGCAGAGAGGAAGTTCCCAGGCTAGTGTGCCTTTTCTTCTTTTGTTCCTTAATTGCTTGAGGGATATCTTGAGTGATTTCTTGAGTGATATCCTGAGTACCACTTAGGTGGGTCATTAGGTGTGGATTAGTTGCTAAAGCCTTTGTGTCTTGACCTCTTGAACTTTGTGAAGAGTTTTTCTGAGAAGATGGCTGTACTGCTTTGTTGTGCTCTGGCTTGGCTTCGTGTATAGGGGCGAGCTGTGGTTTTGTGGCCTGTGCCAGCCAGATCTGTGTAGGGATTGCAGGGGGGTGCAGCATCCGGAGGTGCCATCGTGGTTTGGCTACTGGATGGTGTCTGTAATTTATCTGTGGAGAGGGTCTGGGTTTGGGTCTGGTGTGGTTGATTGGTGATGGCGTTCTGTGTGCCTCTGGATCTGGTGTCAGTTTTTGTGGGGAGGGCTAATTTCCAGATGTCTGGCAAGCGGGATGTGTCGTCACGCTTGTTCATGTTGTGAGGGTGTTTCTCTATCTCGATGGCTTCCATGATTATTCTCTTGTGGTGATGTTCCATGTTAGAGAGCAATTTGGAATCTGCAAAATTAATTTCGTGTCCTGTTTCTTTCATGTGTTGGAAAAGAGAGGAAGTTTTTTCTTCTTTTTTGACGGCATTCTTGTGTTCTGCGATACGTGCATTTATTCGTCTGTTTGTTTGTCCAATGTACGTGGCTGGGCAGACTTTGCAGGGTATTTCATAGACCCCTTGGTTTTCCAACTGGATTTTATCCTTGGGGTTTCTGAGGATATTGGCTATTTTTTGGTTGGCGCAAAAGGCTGTTTTGATATTGTGTTTATGGAGGATTTTGCTAATTTTATCTGTAGTGCCCTTGATATAAGGAAGGAGGGCCATGCCATTGTTTTCTTCTGTGTCTTGGTTTTTGGGGGGTGTTTCTTTTTGGATTAGCTTCGTAACCCTGTTTTGCTGGTATCCATTGGCAATTAACACATTTGAGAGATTCTGTAACTCAGTTGTCAAGTGGTCTTTGTCAGCCAGGCGTTTGGTTCTGGAGATGAGAGTCTTGGCTACGGAGTTTATTTGTGCAGGGTGGTGGTGTGATTGTGCATGTAAGTAGCGGTTGGTGTGTGTTTTTTTCCGGTAGATAGTGTGTCCTAGGGAGCCATCAGGTTTTTTGTAGATTAGGACGTCAAGGAAGGGAAGTTGGTTGTTGGCTTCTATTTCCATAGTGAATTGTATTTTGGGGTGTAGGCTGTTGAGATGTGTGAGGAAGCTGTCCAGTTTTTCCTTCCCGTGTGGCCAAATTACAAAGGTGTCGTCAACATATCTGAGCCAAAGTTTGGGTTTGTGTTCTGACTTGTCTAAAGCATTGGTTTCAAAGTGTTCCATGTACAGGTTTGCGATGACCGGTGAGAGGGGTGATCCCATAGGTGCTCCTTCTATCTGTTTGTATCTTTGTCCATTGTGGATGAAGTACGTGTTGGTTAGGCAGTGGTTGGTCAGGTCCAAGATGTATTCGGGGGGATTGTATTTGTTTTGAATGGCTGTCAAGGCTTCATTAATGGGCACTTGTGTGAAGAGAGATACAACATCGAAGCTCACAAGTAGGTCATTGGGATGTAGGTTTTGCTTCTTTATTGTTTCTATGAACTGGAAGGAGTTTGGAACGTGTGAAGAGATGGATTCTGCATAGGGCTGAAGTTGCTTGGCGAGAAATTTAGCGAGATTTTGTAGAGGTGAGCCTATGGAGCTGACTATTGGTCTGAGTGGTGTTCCTTCTTTGTGTATCTTGGGGAGGCCGTAGAGTTTGGGGCATCTGGATGATTTTTCTCTGGGGATGATTCTTAGCTGGATTTCTTCACTGATAGGAGAGGCTTTTATTTTGGATTTGGTGGTTTTTTCCAGATAGGTGGTGGGATCTGTTTTTATAGGTTGGTAGGTAGGGTCTTGGAGTAGATTTGATAGTTTTGCTTGGTAGTCCGATGTGTTCATCACAACAGTGGCATTACCTTTGTCTGCTGGGAGAATGATTATGTTGTTGTCTTTCCTCAGGTTGGTGAGTGCTTTCTGTTCTTCTTTGTGTAAATTGCTTCTGGGTGGTTTGCTGGAGCAGAGGATGTTGGTGACTTCAAGTCTGATTTTATTGGCTTCATCTGGGTTGATTTTGGTTAGGCTAGCTTCGACTCCGCATATGATGTTTTCCGTGGGGATGCGTCTCGGGGCGACTGCAAAGTTGAAACCTTTGGAGAGTACTTTGGTTTCAGTTGAGGTGAGGATCCTGTCTGATATGTTATGTACTGTTTGTTTCATGGGTTGTTGTGGAGGGTGGCTGGGCTTCTGGCGTTTCTCTAGTTTGTGGAGTTTGTTGGTGTGTGTGTCTGTCTTATGTGAGGTCTCCGTTTCAGCTCTCCAGACGGCTAGTTGTTTGCATTTGTCCCAGAGTGCAGGGTGGATTTTGTTACAGAGTTTGAGGTGAAGAGTGAGCAGATCTTTGTTGGTTTGGT
>JAXCMG010000036.1:13937472-13959932 GCA_034642415.1 Podarcis siculus
ATATATATATGCAAATTAGGAAATGGCTCCCCCGAGAATCTCAGCCAGCAGCACATAGGCTCATTCCCATATGGGATGAACTCAAACTCTGTCCTGTAACTCCAAGCTTAAGCCTGCCTTCAGGGAACCAACTGTGAACTGAATGTGAGTAAACTTATTATTTTTAAAGAAGGGGAAATCACCAGGAATAACCCAATCTGGACAAAGCCAGATTGGATTGCTTAACTAAAGAGATTCAAATGAACCTACCAACTAGCTTTCTGCTATATATTGGGGAATGCACTCTGCTACTGACTCACAAACATGAGTGAGGAAGGGTAATATTTAATCAATATATCCTCTCCTAGTATCCACAACATTCCCATAGAGATCAAACCTGCAACCTTGGTGTCATCAGAGCCATGTTCTAACCAACTGAGCTACTCTGGTTGACAGAGTGGGGAAGCCCCTGGCCCTTCATTTGCCTGACCAGCCTCTTCCCCCTCCTCTTTTTTGACCCATCCTGTGCCCCCCTCCAGCTCTGAAGCTTCCTCTGCTTGTCTCCTGGCTGGCACAGTTCCTCACCACTCCCTGGCCCCTTCTTCCCAGTCGGACTCCAGCCCCGCTTCCCCCAGCGCACACTCGCAAGCATCCTGCTCGTCCCTGACAGTGGAGCAGCTCTCTAGTGTCTCAGGCAAACAAGTATCTTAGCCCCCCGCCACCTGACGCCCGGAGATGAGGGAATTGAACCTGGGACCTGCTGCATGCAAAACAGTCACTCCACAAATGAGCTCCGGGCTCGTTCATTAGGTGGCCCACTTTGAACCTAGCAGCTAGAAGGCATGGAGAAATCTTTCCAGCTGGCAGGCAGCATTTATATAAAGAGAACCTCTCATAAAGAACAGGTACCCTGACCCCGTTTTCTGGCAGCTATTCATGTGAGTGCTGTCAGTGGAAGTAAAAAATAAAACAAAACGGAAGGTTTACATCTTTGAAAGTGTGCTGTGATTTCTCCTTTGTGCGCACGTGCTTGGTGTAAAGTGCAGCTCAATCATTTCATAATTAACTCTAATTGGCACCTCGCACAATCTGATTCTTGCTTTTTGCTCCTGCCAAGTCTAACATTCATTTTTATGTTTGAAAACATGAAAGGAGAGGAGTGGGAGAGTTGGGGAGGGGAGGGGAGGGGAGGGGAGGGGAGGGGAGAGAAAGAGGGAGGATACTTTCCCGGGGAGAAATTCCACTTTCTGAATTCCCCTGACCCCCTGCACTGGCAGAGGCCAAGTACATCTTCCGCGGAGTTTAAAAAAATTGATTTTCGAGCTATTTTAAAGCGTTTTCTGCAATATGCCCACTGCTGCGATGTTCCGATTCTTTGGGTGACAGCTGTGTGGTATTTCTGTAACTCTTCAAAATATCTTGTTTAAATGGCAGTGGGTCAAAAGGGGAAAAGAAGAAAAGAGGATGGTTGTGATCACACAAATTGTGGTGTCTGTGCGTATAAGCCACCCATTGAAGTCCCGGCCCAAATGATTGTTGGCTCAGTGGGGTCACAGCCCAGAATCCAGACTCAGGTAGGTGCTTTTGCATATGAACATCAAGGAGCTCCAGACCCATGGATGTGGGATGTAATCTATTGGAGCAGTCAAATACAACATTCCTTGTTTCCTTAGAGTGGACACAGGCAGGGGGATGTTACTCCAGCCAGTATAACTTCCTGTTCCACTGGTCTGGAGGCCCCCCCACATGTGACCAGAGAGATGGGCATGGCCCTGGCTGACTCCATAAAAGAGCCAAGTCACGCAGCCATCTTTCTCTTGATGCCATTTTCTTCTCTTGATGCTGTTCTCTTAATGTATTTTGCTGCCTGCGGGCTCTCAGCCAGCAGCACATGGGCCCAATCCCCATAAGGGATCAACTCACACTATGTTCTGTAACTACAGTGGTACCTCTACTTATGGATGCGATCCGTTCCGGGGTGCCATTCGCACCCCGAAAAGTCCATAAGTAGAGTGCCGCTTCTGCACATGCGTGTGACGCAATAGAGCACTCCTGCACATGCGCGAAGTGCGCAGAATGCTTCTGTGTGTGTGTTATCTGCACCATGCTCTAACCAATGAGTCTACCGCGTGATGCAGCAGCAAAAACAGCTCATGCTATTCTAGGCTGCGTCAACAGAAGTATAATGCCCAGATTGAGGGAAGTCATAGCACCGCTCTATTCTATGTGTTTATATCTCAAACAAAATGAAAAACAAAGCTCGACTCAATTGGGAGCAAAGCGAAGGAAGGATCGAGGGGGATGAAATGAGCCCCAGAACAGCTGGAGAAGACGCCAGCCTCGCAAAGCCTGGTCTGTCGCCCTGTCTGTTGTTTTAGCGATCACCAGCTTGGCCAAAGGCAGCCGACAAAGCAAACCCTTCAAAATCCTTGAGCCCTCCAAAAACCAAATTTAGATTTTTACTGGCACCATGGGAACAAAGAGACTCCTAATTTGGTTTCTCAAAACCCTCAGCCACAAATCCTTGCTCTCAGGGCAAAGACATAAAATATATTTGTCTCCATTAACACACCCGCTTTGCCAGCATTTACTGTCAATTGAGGGAACTGGCAGGGGTGGATGAAAGAACTGTAGACCATCCCAGTTGCTGGGGATTTTTCCTTGACTGCCTATTGTACTGGCCCCGTATGCTGTCTATAAATATACTCACTTGTCTGAAAGTTTGCATTGAGCAACATGACATCTCTTACCTTCGTGGTTTGATTTGCAGTGCAGCACAACTGGCCCACTACATCTCTGAATCGTCCAATGAACTTCTTCCTTTGTGCAGGTATCTAAGGGAGCGCTTGTGTTTTCCCCTTTGATGCACCCTTCCACCTGGAAAAACGCGAATAGCATTATTCGCTCCTCGGAGGCAATTATTTCACCTATTAAATTATGTAGCCAACATCAATTTGGAACACGCAGCCTGTCTTATTCAGCAGTTGCCATGATAATCATTTCTCTCTCTCTCCCTCCTCTGCTGCCTGCAACCCCATGATTATAAAATAGCAGCAATTGCTAGATGGATGGATAACTCCGTTTGGACATCCGTGACTGTTCTATAAATGCAGCTGGAGGGCTGTGAGGGACGCCTACCTTCAAGGAAATGAGACAAGTCCTATGCTCCCATTTTTGCTTCTGGCAAGGATTCCGGAGAGTTAAAATAAAGTACAGCACATAGTTAAACTATGGAACTCCTTCCCACAGGATACAGTGCTGGCAACCAACTTGGATGGTTTTAAAAGATTGGACAAATTCATGGAGAAGACGGATATTGATGGCTACCCTCTGCCGCCACAGTCTTCTTCCAAGTGCAGACTGAATATTACGTAGCACCCATAACAATGCCAGTTCTAGAATGGATAAGTGATGGACTATGTGGAATCAGCAAAGCTAACAGCTAAAATAAGAGAACCTAATGATGATTGATTTGGGGGAGAATGGAAGACTTTTTTTGGACTATTTAAAGAAATATTACAGTATGATGAATTTGTGAGCGGGATTTGAACTATGAGCAGCAGAAGGAAATAGAGATTATTGTACTATTACCATGGTACAAGAGAGAGAAGACAGGGTGCAGCGAGGAAAAAAATAAATAAAAAAGCACTGTGGAAAATGAGATGGGAAGATGACAAAACAAAAGAAAAATCTACATACAGTGGTACCTCGGTTTACGAACTTAATCTGTTCCTGAAGTCCGTTCTTAAACCGAATCTGTTCTTAAACTGAGGCTCGCTTTCCCTAATGAGGCCTCCTGCCACCAGTGCCCTTCCACCGTTCGGTTTCTGTTTGTAGACCAAGGTAAAGTTCGCAAACCGGAACACTACTTCTGGTTTTGTGGAGTTTGAAACCGCATCGTGTGTAAACAGGACTGTTCTTAAACCGAGGTACCACTGTATTGGAATGTGTATGTGAAATTTTTGAAAATTTAATGAAATATAACTTTTTTAAAAACCCAATGCCAATTCTGCAGATCAAAGTGGTTGAGTGGGCATATATGGGTGGAAAGCCAATCTTGGGGGTATACTGGCCCCAAGTTGTTAGGGGCTTTGGCAAGTCGGCAACCTGTGCAGGTGTTTGGGGACAGGTGTGATGTGCTGATGGGGTCTCAGTCCTGTTCAGCAATTCACGCTGCAGGAATCTGTACTCTCAGCGAGTAAAAGCCCACAGAGAGCGCACAGAGCACGTTGCAGTAACCCAGTGCACTATGGACATCTAATGATTTCAAGCAATTAGTACAGCATAATTAGTAATTAGGGACGCAGGTGGAGCTGTGGTCTAAACCACAGATCCTACGGCTTGCTGATCAGAAGGTTGCGGCTTGAATCCCCGCGACGGGGTGAGCTCCCATTGCTCGGTCCCTGCTCCTGCCAACCTAGCAGTTCGAAAGCACATCAAAGAGCAAGTAGATAAATAGGTACCGCTCCGGCGGGAAGGTCAACGGCGTTTCTGTGCACTGCTCTGGTTTGCCAGAAGCGGCTTAGTCATGCTGACCACATGATCCGGAAGCTCCCTCGGCCAATAAAGCGAGATGAGCGCCACAACCCCAGAGTCGTCTGCGACCGGACCTAATGGTCAGGGGTCCCTTTACCTAATTAGTAATTAGTGCTAGCATAACCAAGTCCAGTTAAAAGAAAGGGTCCAGAAAGACCCTTCTCTGCTCAACACCCTGGACCGCTAGGAGGAAAGAACGCTGGACTAGACAGACAAACAAGGAAGTTTTCCGATGTCAGCCAGGAAGAAAATAGACAGGAGGCAGAGGTCAGATGCTGAAGTGCTCAAGCCTGTTCCCTGATGCCAAACCCTCACCAGAAGCAGCTGCAGCCCCTCGCGAAGGCCGGCTTTCTCCGCCGGGGAATCCAGCTTGACAGAGTTGACGAAGTTTCCTTTGACGTTGCCCCCCAGCAGAGTAATCTCCGAGCTTAGGCTGTCTCCGTTCAACATGAATTGCTGGACGGCATGGTAGGTGGTGTGCAGGCGTCCGACAGATGTCACCGAGGGGCGGAAGGGCCTAAGAAAGGACACAGGCAACACTCTCCTTGACTTATCCCAAGTCACCTGGGATTTCAAAGTGGGGACTTGGCACCCGTGACAGAGGGGCAAGGGGCAAGGAGGCGATGGCTGGTTTCCTTTGCAGTGAAATCAGGTTAAAGCCAGGGGTAGGGGTCCAAAAGGAAAGCATCACCAGGGCCTGAGCTATACATACATACATGCAAATACAAGCTCACACATGCAACTGTAGTCAGATGGTCCCCAAAAGAAATGTCACATAAGGAAAAAGGGATGGGGAAGGAGGATGAAAAATGCAAGCTTAGGCACCAGTTCTTAAAAGTCGCAGTTCTTATTAGAACCAGCTGGAACTGAAATAGTTCACAGAGCCTAATACATTTTAACTGTTTTTAATTCTGAAATTTAAATTGTTGTAACCCACCCTTGGACCTGCTGGTGAAAGGCAGGTGCTACACACACACACACACACACACACACACACACAAACTTTTCAACACAAGAACGCAGAAAATCATGAGATGCTTATACCACAATGAAAAGTACAATTCTGCATAGGTATATTAAATAGAATAATATAATTTCGGAGGACCATATTTCTTTTTCGGGTGAAGGTCTTGTAGGAGTCATGTAGGTCCTCATTTGAAACAAGACCAAGTCCCACAAAATTACATAAAATTGTTCTGCTGGCTCTTTGCCTTTCATCGCACAAATCTTGTGGGTTATCTTTTCAGCAATTGCGAGGTTCCATAATTCTTATGCCACAATTCAAGAAACAGACCATTTAAGTTCTTCCATTTCTGTGCAATAGGAAGTCTGGCAGCCACTAGAAACCAAATTAACATTTTCTTCGAGGAGAATCGTTTTAGAGTAGCGTCCCATATATTTAATAGTGCGAGTTGTGGCGATGCCTGAATTTCAGGTTTAAACATTTGCGATATTTCTGCAAACGTTTCTGTCCATAAATGCTCATTCATACTCCCTCTTCAATGCACCCTGTACGGGATCAGCAGAGCCATCCAGAAATGCAGATCCAGGGTGGTATTTCGAAGGATCAGGAAGGTATTGCATATCTGAATGCTTCCTTGCAGAACAAAAATGCAACACCCTCCCTGCATAAAAGAATTCTCCCTGCATTGAGAGATCTAGCATGGCAGGGAGAAGGCGAGGCTGAACCCTGCAAGTTAGGCTGTACAGCTGGCTTTATCCACGGAGGACGTTTCGTCACTCAGGGCTCATCCACACTCCTGCTCGTCCTGTGCAAGGACAAGTCTGATTGGTTTTCCTCTTTTTTATGGTTTGTGTTATCTATCTATATCTATATCTATATCTATATCTATATCTATATCTATATCTATATCTATATCTATCTATCTATCATCTATCTATCTGTAATCATCATCATCTGTCTATCAATCATCTATCTATCATTTATTTATTTGACAAAGTAATAATAATAAATAAATAAAAATAAAAATGTGCACCCCACAACCGAGACCATTCCAGCCTCCCAAAATTTCAACACCTCTTGCGATGGTTTGAAAGCCTTTCTGTTTTTAACAGTACAAATTCTACAAACAACCTCACCTCCATATCTCCTCAAAATCATTTCTCCTGCATACTCCCCATCTTACCTTAACGACACATGTTAATTTACCATTAATAGCTATATCCACACCTCTTTATACCATTCTTCCATTTTGTATTCTGCTTGTCCCTTCCACTTCCTAGCTATAATAACTCGTGTAGCTGTCAATAAATGTGTGAGCAAGTCCCTTCTAGCCTGCGAACCTTCCACCCCATCGTAAATTGATAATAATGCTACCTCTGGACTTTTGGGCAGCTTTAACCCAGTGTGGTTTTCCTCTTGACCCACACTTGCTAGATACGGGACTGAGCAGATCCCCCCTTTCCTCACTTTCCCAGGGAAAACCCACTCTTAAGCTCTAAATCAGAGCAAACATCAATCTGGAACCCCCCCCCCCCGAATTGCTACCTGCTCCAATTGAACGCTAAAGAGCAGTTTTCCCCCAGGGGAAAGAAGAGAGACAAGAAGAAATGTGGATAAGCCTTTCATTTTGCTGATTGCATGAACTGGTGCAGAAATCCCACATTCTCCCAAGTACCTCTCCAGAGAGAATTTCCTGAAGATGGAGTTGACTTGCTCAAGATCCAGCCCCTCAGAGTGGTGGGAAGACGAAGAGGAAGGCAGCGAGGAAGGTCCATGAGAATGCCTGTCCTGGAAGTCGTCTGGAAAAGAAGGTGCAGGAAAAAGAAAAGGAAGGGGGAGGGAATCATGTCCCAGTAGCAAGCACCAAAGCAAAATAAAACCATGGATGCCAACACAAGGATCTTTCCAAGCTCCTCTTGACCTTGCTCTGCCCTGCCATTTTGCCCTCATGTATGTATAGGAGAGAGCCTGTCGCTCCCTGGCAGAGCTACTTTGGGGGCAGAACGTCCCACTTTCAGTCCCCAGCTGAAGGCTTAAAATGGGTCTCAACTCTAGGTGGACCTGGTTGGCCACTGTAGGAGCAGAAAGCTCTATGCCTGTGTGTGAATTGGTTTTATGTGTGTAGATCAGTGCACACTGACCAACGCACAGTCTTTGCAGTAAGACTCTGTTCCGATGGCATGAGTAGTTACAATGACCAGTAGATTCTTATCTGCTGCAGCCTTCATCCGCCTTCACACCCGTTGTAATATACTGCTTGTTATCTTCTGCCTGTTCTGCAGTTGAGGACTTCTTGGGTCATTCTTTGTCTAGCTCCTCCCCTTTGACCTTACTGCCTTGGGTGACCCTGCTGGGAGTACAAGACTCCCAACAGCTTCACTCACAAGGGTCATAGGGACGTGCAAGCCCACTCATCATGATGAGGTGATGATCCAGCGAGTGAGAACCGACAACTGGGAAACACTGGCCTGCGAGTACTTCAATTGGAGAACAGCCTTTACCAAAAGTGTCATGGGCTTTGAAGAATCTCAAACTCAGGATGAAAGGGAGAAACATGCTAAGAAGAAGGCACACTTGGTAAACCCTCACCGTGATCAACTCCCACCCGGAAACTTGTGTCCCCACTGTGGAAGGACATGTGGATCCAGAATTGGCCTCCACAGTCACTTACGGACTCACTGTTAAGTGATTGCCAAAGAAGAAGAAGAAGAAGAAGATGAAGAAGAAGAAGAGGCAGCAGCAGCAGCTCTACTAGGCAGGTCTTTTGGTAAGAAGGGAGAGCTCTTGTTATACTCTTAGTTTGTAGAGATGGAAGAAAAATCTGTGTGGGGAGCCAACTTGGAATGCCCTGGAAGCCATTGCAGCTCCCACCGCTCCTGACCACTTGGTCACAAACTGCCCCCCACCAGCTGCTATAACTGGGGCCTCTGATTTTTGAGGCAAGAGCCTTCTGCAAGTCCTTACCTTCCAACTCCAAAGCGTCGCAGCCAAAACTGTCATTGTCATCTTCAGTCAGGCTGGAAGTGAGGAAGAAAGATTATTTCGCTGACTTTCTACACATTTCAGGACTCAGCTAGCAGAAGGAAGTGTGCAGTGGAGAGGAGTCTAGCTTTGCTAACTGCTGGAAGCGGCCGATGAAGGGGCAGGAAGATGCCAAGGTCTAAGAGGTTGTCGTTATCACCATCATTCTCATCATCAGTATTATTATTATTATTATGAATGTATTTGTATCCTGCCCTTCTCCCAAGTTTGGATTCATTGTGGCTTCCTACATTTAAAAACATCATTAGACAATATAAAGTCATAAAAATAAACGAGTTAAACGCAGTAATTGAAATACATCTGGACACATTTAAAACTGGCAATTAAAGTATTGTTTGCCCTGACAGGGAAGTCAACAATATGGGCACAGCCCCCCCAATCTCTGTCTGTCTGTCTGTCTGTCTGTCTGTCTGTCATGTCCCCACCAACCATGCCTTTGATGATGCTGGAACTGAGAGGTGGGATCTTAGCACCCAGGCAGATCTGTACAGGGAGATGTGATCTTTCAGCTAGCCCAGGTTAACATCTGGAGGTGCAGGAGGACACCTGCGGGATGTTTTCAAGGAAGGAATCACTGGCACAGGGTGGGGGAAAGTCAGGCAGTTTCCTATGGGAGGAGGAGGACCCTGGTTTCCTCCAGAAACCTTGAACTAGTTCGGCTGGCTCTTGTAGATTCAGTTCTTTCCTTTGAAACATTGTGGGAGACTGCTGCACACACAGAGAAGGTCTACCCTCATATCCAGGCGCTCTCTGCTTGTCTGTGGTTTCCTTTATTCCACGACGCAGGCAAAATGTCACCGGTTCACCAGTGGCAACGCTCCCATCTCAGGGAAGAATTTTCAGGGACCTCAGAAGCAGAGGCAAAACAGCAGAGTTGCCCCGTTCACCTTGTCAGATGCAATCTAAAGCGTTCTGACAATTTCATGCAAGCTTCCCCCCGCCCCCGGGTGTGTATGTGTGCGTCTTCCACTAACTCAGCACCTAGAAGCAGTATAAAAAGACAGCTCTGGTCTCAGAGAGGTAGGAGAATGACGTCCTCCGCTGACCAGCACCTGCTCCCAGCTCACTGAGGACCACGCTGGACATGATGCGCAGTTATGCGTATTATTCCCCAATGATTTAAAAGAAAAGGATGCCTCTGGGGGCTGGAACTGAAAGTGGAAGAGCAGCCAGCAGGGATAGCAAATGCTTTCCACAGGGGCTGCTTTTCCTCTTAAAATTTCACCCCAAGTGGGTGTTTTCCTCCCCAGCGAAACAAAAATGCTAACTTATCCGCTGTGAGAGGAAAAGCAACCGGGTGCGTGTGTGTGAAGAGTTGAGTGCTTGTGGCCACAAACTAGCAACTGCTATTCTCCTCCCTCCGATAACCAACATGATCAAGGGGATGGAGCAAAAAGGTTTTGGCTTTCAGGACTTTTAAGTTCGGACAAAAGGTGAGCGAGGGGTGACGTGATAGAAGCTTATAAAATGATGGAGCGGAAAGAGGAAAGTTTTTCCCCCCTTTCCCTCATAATGCTAGAACTCATGGACATCCGAAGAAGCTTAAATCTCGGGAGGTTCAGGACAGATACAGTGGTACCTCGGGTTATATATGCTTCAGGTTACAGACTCCGCTAACCCAGAAATAGTGCTTCAGGTTAAGAACTTTGCTTCAGGATGAGAACGGAAATCATGCTCCGGCGGCGCAGCGGCAGCAGGAGGCCCCATTAGCTAAAGTGGTGCTCCAGGTTAAGAACAGTTTCAGGTTAAGAACGAACCTCCAGAACGAATTAAGTACTTAACCCGAGGTACTACTGTACATGAAGCACATTGTTAATCTATGGAACTCACTTCCACAGGAGGCTGTGACGGACACCAAGCTTTAAAAGAGGATTGGGCAAATTACCGTATTTTTTGCTCTATAAGACTCACTTTTTCCCTCCTAAAAAGTAAGGGGAAATGTCTGTGTGTATTATGGAGCGAATGAAGGCTGCGCAGCTATCACAGAAGCTAGAACAGCAAGAGGGATTGCTGCTTTCACTGCACAGCGATCCCTCTTGCTGTTCTGGCTTCTGAGATTCAGAATATTTTATTCCTTGTTTTCCTCCTCCAAAAACTAGGTGCGTCTTGTGGTCTGGTGCGTCTTATAGAGCGAAAAATATGGTAACCCTCAATTGCAAAGCAAAAGATTGAGAGGGCCTGGGGAGCACCTTGGCAGGCATGTCAGATGGTGCCCCTGGGCACCGTGTTGGAAAGCCCAGCCTAACAGGCCCTTACCTGTGTGGGGCGTCTTCTTTGCAACGCCGGAGGATGGAGTCGTTTCCTGGGGGCTCTGGGGTTGTGGACATGACACTGGGGTTGCGGTTCCGTAGCGTTTGCTGCATCCCAAAAGGCAAAAGCAAAACATCAACAGGGCAAGCCTATGAACGCCTGCTCAGAGACAAGCCTCAGTGAGTTCGAGGGTATTTACTGGCAGGCAAATGTGACTGCAGCCTGGCTGTAAGCATGCTCAGTTCAGTTCTGAGGTGTTAAGTTGTCTATATATATTTGGTGTACTGAATATTCTCAAACCAACAAAGTATAGAGATCAACACTGTGCTATTTCCCATTGCCCTCTCATGGATTTTCATTACTAGCACCCTCATTCAGAACAGATTCTGTATAATAATAATAATAATAATAAGAACTCTTGAACCCAGTACAGTGGTACCTTGGTTTACAAACTTAATTCGTTCCAGAAGTCCATTCTTAAACTAAAGAAGAAGAAGAAGAGTTTGGATCTGATATCCCACTTTATCACTACCCGAAGGAGTTTCCAAGCAGCCAACATTCTCCTTTCCCTTCCTCCCCCACAATAAACACTCTGTGAGGTGAGTGGGGTTGAGAGACTTCAGAGAAGTGTGACTGGCCCAAGGTCACCCAGCAGCTGCATGTGGAAGAGCGGGGAAGCGAACCCGGTTCCCCAGATTACAAGTCTACTGCTCTTAACCACTACACCACACTGGCTCTCTAGCGTTCTTAAACCAAGGTGTGCTTTCCCATAGCAGCAGGGGACTCAATTTACAAATGGAACACACGCGACAGGAAGCGGAACATGTTCTGCTTCCAAGGCAAAGTTCACAAACCAAAGCACCTACTTCTGGGTTTGCAGCGTTCTTAATCCAAGTTCTTCATAAACTGAGCTGTTCTTAAACCAAGGTACCACTGTACTGTCCTCCACCAGATGTACTCCAGCACAGCCAGTGGTTGGAGACGGCAGGAGCCGAAGCTGGGAGGGTACCAGGCTGGGCATCTGAACCCAGGCAGTATAATTCATGTTTTGCTACTCCAGCTATAGAGGGAAGACATCCTTTTCATTTATGGGGGCAGCATTTCCTACAAACCACCAGCAAGACACCTTTGTTCTCTGACCAATTCCCTCCGCCACTAACTGCCAACCTGCTGTGCTGCTGATCGCATTGTGCCTAATGGGATGTCTGCCTTGAGAGACAATGGGAAGACATCCGCACACATTCCTGACCCAGCTTTGACTTACAAACATGAAGGGCGTTAGGAACTGCAAGGAAACCGAAATGTTTCGCTAAGAATAAAGCATAAAAAGCAGTTGCAATGCAGTGAGGTAAGGATCACCGCTTCTCTCCCCCCACTGTTAAGTTTTAAAACTGAGCGACGAGACAGCGAGAGCCTGGTGAAATAGCTTCAAATAAACATAACCCAGCGGCGGGATGCATTTTAAGAGGAAAGGTTAATAACGTTCTAATATAGAGAATATGTTAAAAGGATTAAGGTTGCTGGCTGGCAAGGCCTCCCTGTTTCGTAGGGGCTGGAATCGTCGCCGGCGCAGAAAGGCAGATTATAGGGGGAAGGTCACGGAAACGAGGCCCCCGCAAGCTCCTTACGATTTTGCCGACTTCGCAGCTGCCCACCGAGTTGCTGATGGAAATGGGATTAGAGGAATTGGTGTCCGCGTGGCTGCTGATGCTGGCCTCACCCTTGTCTTCGTCGTGTCCTCGAACTGCTGGGCTCACAAATGACAAAAGCGGAGGAAGTCAGGGAGGATGAGAGAGACGCGAGATATTGGCATTAAGGCCCGCTTCGGTGGAAATAATTCTGTGCAAACAAGATTTCTATCACATGCGATTATTGCTCTCGTTTGGTTCACGGCGGCAGCCCCAACCCCTCGCGGTGCGGCCGTTATTATTTTTCTCTGTTCCATGGTGCAAAAAATCTCTCTCGCTTCCTGAACTTTTCCCACCACTTTCCTCTCCGTTCCAAAACTTCAGGGCTGGAGGGATGAGTCAAAGCCAGTCTTCTGCAGCCTGGTGTCCACCGGTGGTCACTGGACTCCAACTCCCATCAGCCCCGGCAGGGGTGGCCAATGGCCAGGGAAGATGGAGAATGTAGGACAGCAACATTTGGAGGGTCCCAGGTTTGGAAGGCTGCCCTAAGCAGAAACATATGCACCTCTTTGGGCACAGATGTTTCACTTGTGCAGATCCATTTCTTAAAGTGCTCCTTCTTCCACCCCCAAGCAATTGACATGAATTCAAAAACTCCCCCCCCCCAGGATAAATGTTCGCTTAAAAGTAAAGGTAAAGGACCCCTGACAGTTAAGCCCAGTCACAAACAACTCTGGGGTTGCGGTGCTCATCTCACTTTAGAGGCTAAGGGAGCCGGCGTTTGTCCGCAGACAGTTTTTCCGGGTCATGTGGCCAGCATGACTAAGCCACTTCTGGCGAAACCAGAGCAGCACACGGAAACGCCGTTTACCTTCCCGCCGGAGCAGTACCTATTTATCTACTTGCACTTTGATGTGCTTTCGAACTGCTAGGTTGGCAGGAGCTGGGACCGAGCAACGGGAGCTCACCCCGTCACAGGGATTCGAACTGCCGACCTTCTGATCAGCAAGTCCTAGGCTCTGTGGTTTAGACCACAGCGCCACCCAACTCCCGCTAATGTTTGCTTCATCACACCCTAATACTGGATATACAGGTGGACAGCCATCTGTCTAAAAAGCCACACTAATTTGTCTTATCCAAGTGTTTGTTTAAGGGCGGGGGTCTCATTGGGGTTCTCCTCTGGGGAGATCTCCTCTGCTTCTGGGTCTCTGCACTGTGGGCTCGACACCTGCCTTGCTTCTGTGTAGGAACGTTTCAGCTCCAGAGTGACAGAAAGCAGACCTGAGTCAATTGCCGATCTGTTTTAAATGATTCTCAAAAAGTGTTTGCTATCAGGGAGGGATATATATACACACACACATATATATATACACATTGCAGCTCTTATCTTATGGGAGCGAGTTTCGTGCTTGCCTGGCTGGAAACGTTAGTTAGAAGAAGGGAAACAGCTTGAGCATTAACAGGGAAGACGGACGAGGCAGGGAAGTTCTTTCTCTGACCTTGATAATCCGATGTTCGGCTCAAACCGACGGGGGATTTCGTTCTTGGCAGCTGGAAAAGGACAGAAATGAAACTGAGCACAGGACACAAGGTAGGATTCCTCATAAAAAGAAACACCTTTCAGGCTTTCCCAAAGGGCAATTCTATGATTTGGGGAGAAACAGAAACGGGCAGAGAAGCATAAGCATAGCTCCTGTGCTTTGTGAAACTAACTAAGATTGCGTTCACGTGAATGTAAGAGAACAATATTACATCAGTTCCACAAACGGAGGGTTTATAAAAATTATGAGCATGGTGGGAAAGGGGAGAGAGAATGGCTGTCAGAAGGAAGCTCACACATAGTTATCTCATGGGGAACACGACCACGGGTGGAGGTCGTTGGCTTGCAAATGGATCTAACAAATTCATGAAGGACTGACCCGTGGGCTGTGGGCAGCAGTCAGAGATGAGTCAGACTCTGGGAGCCATGAGACGGGTCAGTGGTCAGAAGCAATGATCAAGGCAGAGCCAAAGAACAACCAATAATGGATGTCTTGAAAAGAGGAATGGACAAATTCATGGAGAGGAAGCCTACTGATGACTTCTAGCCATGATTGGCTATGATCTGCCTCCATGCTCAGAGGCAGTGATGCATCTGAATACCAGTTGCTGGAAACTTCAGGAGGGGAGAGTGCTCTTGTGCTCATGTTCTGCTCCCTGGTTTCCCACAGACCCCTGGTTGGCCACTGTGAGATCCTGGACCAGATGGGCCATTGGCCTGAGTCACTAGGGCTCTCCTTAGGTTCTTCATTTCAGGAACATGCAATGCTCAGGATGATCTCTTTGCTCACACAAGGCTCAACTGGAACAGGACTCTCTCTTTTATACCTTCCTGCCCAGAAGGATCCACTGGCAAGCCTGCATGGTCAGGATCAGTCCAGAAGAATGAGAAGGCTCCTGCCTGCTGTTTTGTGGTTCCCCGCTTGGGGCAGCCACATGCAGACCCACCAGTTCCTAACAGCCTATGAATGCATTTAAGCCACAATAAGTAAACGGGACCGCCAAAGTTCAAAGACATTAAACCTGTGATTACTGTTGCCAAGGAACAATGGACAATGGTCTGGAGATGGACTTTACATTTTCATGTTAAGTGGTTTGGAACAAGTGTTTGGAAAGGCAATGCACAAATCTATTAATACTACAGCAATGTGCTCTATGTGGGGCTACCTTCGAAGGTGACCCAGAAACTACAACAAATTCAGAATGCGGCAGCTAGACTGGTGACTGGGAGCGGCTGCTGAGACCACAGAACACTGGTCCTGAAAGACCTACATTGGCTCTCAGTACATTTCTGAGTACAATTCAAAGTGTTGGTGATGACCTTAAAAGCCCTAAAAGGCCACAGTCCAGGGTATATGAAGGAGTGTCTCCACCCCCATCGTTCTGCCCGGACACTGAGGTCCAGCTCCAAGGGCCTTCTGGCGGTTCCCTCACTGCGAGAAGTCAAGTTACAGGGAACCAGGTAGAGGGCCTTCTCGGTAGTGGCATCCACCCTGTGGAACGCCCTCCCACCAGATGTCAAGGAAATAAACAACTATCTGACTTTTAGAAGACATCTGAAGGCAGCCCTGTTTAGGAAAGTTTTTAATGTTTGATGTTGTATCATGTTTTAATATTCTGTTGGGAGCTGCCCAGAGTGGCTGGGGAAACCCAGCTGGATGAGCTGGGTATAAATAATAAATTATTATTATAAATTATTATTAATACAGTTGTTGTTGGTATCCGTCTGTCTCAGTAGAAAATGGAGTGCAAACTAATGAAGTAAATCAATGCCTTAAACCATGACATCCAAGCCACATCCCCTTTGAAAACCTCTTGGGTAGGATGTGTGCTAATGAGATCATCAAGGCATGGGGTGGGTGGGTAAAGATCTCCAAACTGGACTAGGCTAGCAGATTATGGTAAATCAGGGAGTCAGCAAACCTTTTCAGCAGGGGGCCGGTCCACTGTCCCTCAAACCTTGTGGGGGGCCAGAATATATTTTGGGGAAAGAATGAACAAATTTCTATGCCCCATAAATAACCCAGAGATGCATTTTAAATAAAACGACACATTCTACTCATGTAAAAACACGCTGATTCCTGGACTGTCCGTGGGCCAGATTTAGAAGGCGATTGGGCTGGAACTGGCCCCCGGGCCTTAGTTTGCCTACCCATGTGGTAAATCCTGACAATGTTTTAAATGGAACCCTAAATCTAAAAAAAGCCCAGTCCCCCCCCATTGTGGCTAAATTTGTCTTTGTGAAACTTTTTGCAGTTTCCCACAGTGGCAGAAGATTCAGTCAATCAAGCAGAATCAAGGACTTCAAGCACGTTTCCCTGTACACTTGAATGAGTAAAAAAGACAAGGTTTAATTTAACTCTGAATTAGGTAGCTAATTTTCCTCTGGATCTTGGCTGTCTTCTCCCTATTATTCTTCCCACCCAATGGGAACTTTTCCATCAGCCTTCTGCTGTCTATCAGCTTTTCCATTTGTGCTGGAGCTTAAAGGATCACTCCAATTTTCCAGCTTTTCTTTCTTCTTTTTTTGCTCTTGCAACTATCAAGAAGCCAGAGAAACACTGTATTCTCTACAGAATTGGCCCAACTGCACCATACTGACAGCTGTTTGTAGGTTTGACCCAGGTATGCTCATTGCTATAAGAGGTGCTGCAACTCACCATGAATACCTCTCTTGTTGTCTTATAATGGCAATGGCGCCCACCTGAGAAGTGCTGGAACTGAGTTCTGGTGAGTTCCAGCTGAAAAAAGCCCTGGGTCCTCTATCTGCACTTCCTGTGTTCTCCATCCAAAAGGCAGGATATTATCAATACCATGGCATCCATACTTGCCTACCCGATGTTAGAATTCCTGCTCCATGATTTCAGTCATGGGATTGTTGTCTATCACATGATGTTGTATGTTTTGACTCTACAGAGTGGGAAGTGATGGAGACAGGATGTTTGTGTTGCTGTGTTCCGTGAAGTGGGACTATTGTCCTTTGTTCTTTCTCTTTGCTGTCTGATGCTAGAGAGAGAGGGAGCCATGTTGCAGTGCTCTCTGTGTGTTTATATGTAAATAAAGTAGATTAGCCAAAATGCTGAGTTGCTGAGGTCTGTTATGCATGATGCGCAAACTCTACGGATCCCTAAGTGTGCCAGTGTCGGTTGGCATCAGTCGCTGTGATGTTCGGACTGAAGAAAGCTTATGAAGCTCCCAAATGATAGACCAGGAGGGAGAGAACATGCCAGTCGGGCATGTGTCTCTGCCAGGGTCCTACTCGAGTGTAGGCTGAGCTCCTGACACCCTCAAGATGATTCCCTGCAGAACATGCCCCAGTATTGCCTTCCCCAAGCTGGTGCCCTCCAGATGTTTTGGAGTACCACCAGTTTCAATCAGCCAGCTGGGGCTGTTGGAAATTGTTGTTTGAAACCTTTGCAGAGTACTAAGTTGACCAAGGGCAAGTTAGAGGTCTTAAATCATGACCTTGGGCCTCTGCGAATTTTGCCTTGTGTTGGAAAGTACCTGGATTCCCTTCAGGTTCATCCTTCGCATTCGAGGCTGATTGGGCAGGAAAAACTTGCTGTCGTCTGGAGACTCCTCGGAGGTCGAGGAATCGTCTGCCTCCTGGCCGTTGATCCTGGGGCTGGGAGCTCGAGAAATCACAGTGAGGGGCAGATTCCTTGGTAAGCTCTGGAAGCAAACGGAAGGAAGACTTTAGTGACCGGAGAGCTCAATGTGGCTCCCTAATTAGAGCTGCAGTCCTAACCTCACATACCTGGGAGGAAGCTTCTTTGAATTCAGTAGGACTCAATTCTGCGTAGACATGGTAGAGTTGCCACCAAGAGACCATTAGGAGAAGCTTCCTAATGGTAACAGCTGTGGAAGTGGTGGTCCCAGGAGGCAATGGGATTTAGGCAGAGGCTGGCCACCATCTGGGATGTGGTGGTTGCATCCTGCATCTGCAGCATCTTGTATTGAGCAGGGAGTTGGAATAATCAACCTCCAAGGTCCCTTCGGGCTCTAGGATTCGAATACTGCACTTCAAAATAATTCACCCAGTGCACTGGTGGGGAGCCTGTGGCCCTCCAGATGTTATTCTACTCCAGCTCCCACGAGCCCCAGATAGTAGAGTCCAAAGGGACCCTGAGTGTCATCTAGTCCAACCTTCTGCAATGAAGGAATCTCATCTAAATCTTCCCTGGCCATCCAACCTCTGCCATTCAAAACCTTCAAGGAAGGAGAGTTCCAAATATATGGACCATGGGCGAATGTCCCAGAGCTGACAAGAAGTTCTAGGATTGCTTCAAGATGTTCCCAGAGCCCTCTCCTAGTCCTGCCCATTTTTCGTCAGTGCCACCCTGCTTGGAGGATATTCTGGACCTGGGACCCAGGGAAGGATTCCTGATGGTTACAGGTGCATGGATGCTGCATTCGCATGTTAGGATTCTCATTGCACACTTAAACAAATATTGGCTGTAAACATACCCCCCCCCCCAATTTCAATGTGTGATGTGACCCAGAGCAAGAACCTCCACTGGCTCTACCTGATCAAAGAAGTTGTCCTTAGAGAGACGCCTAAGTTTGCACTCCATGTTAAAGATGCAGGCTTCCTTCCGGACCACCTCAATTCGGAGCTCATCGTTCTTTTCCTCAAGCTCCCGGATCTGCTTCCGGTACTTATCCTTCTCAATCAGACACTGGGAATACTGGGCTTGAGCCTCATCCCGTGAATGGAATGCCTTTGAAAGCAAAGAGAGTCGGATGAAGGTGCTTGCTGGAGGATCTTAGCACCCAAAACATTCGCATAAAGAGATACAATATTTCAGGTGGCTCAAGACAGATAGGGCTTTATAGGCCAGAACCAAGCACTTTGAATTGAGCCCAGAAACAGAGGAGGAGCTGGTGAAGTCGCTTTAACAGGTGAATAACATGCTCCCTGTGACCAGCCTCAGTCAGCAACACTTTGGACCAGCTGAAACTTCTGAACGCTTTTCAAAGGCAGCCCCACGTAGAGCACATCACAGTAGTCCAACCGGGATTTAACTAAGGCACACGTCACAGTGGATATGTGAGATGCGGCACAGAGCAGCAGCGGGGAGAGCCACTGACTGAACTGACGGTGTCAACAAGATAATAATAATAATAATAATAATAATAATAATAATAATTTCCCCAGCCACTCTGGGCGGCTCCAAATCGAATGTTAAAAACAATACAGCATTAAATATAAGATAGCTGCTTATTTCCTTGACATCTGATGGGAGGGCGTTCCACAGGGTGGGCGCCACTACTGAGAAAACGTACTGGGAGCCAAAGCAGAGGGGGGATGTCAGGGACTGGACTGAACAAGAGGAATGGGAAATGAGCCCTCGGTCTGATTGGCTCCTCTCAGAAGAGGAGGAGTGGGAAGTTTTGCCCTCTCAGTCTCCAGCAGTTTCAGGAGGAGAGGGAGACAGGGATGATGTGCAGCTGAATGAGGAAATGCCTAGTTACGGGATAGTGGAGCAGGAGGAGGGGTAAGTTAGAGAGCAGACAGCAGAGACCTCCCTGGAGAGTGTGGGAGACCCTCCTAGTCCAAAGGCTCGCAGGTTCCTCCACATTCAAGAACAGTGAATGTGGAGGGATGTGACTCTTGTAGGTTCCCAGGATGTTGTGGGAGATGGAAGAGGAGGGACTCAGAGGAGCCATTGTCTCCTATGCGTGGAGACATGGATCTTTTGGCTTGCAACCAGATGGCGGAATAAAAAGCCATAAAATATGAACTGTTTGTTCCTCTTGACCCTGAGGCCACCGGGGGAGGAGAGGATACTTCCACGCCTGACAGGGAGGCATCGTTCCACAAAATGTTTCGCCTCCCTCTTCCCCGAAACAGGAGCTGCAAAAGTTCCTGTAAGAACTCTCTGCTCGACTCTCACTCCGATTCCTTCCCTGACTTCTCTCCCTCCCTCCCTCCCCAGCTCTGGTGGTTCCAAGTACAGTACCTGGTCTCTCTCCTTCTCCACTTCTTCCAGCTGAATCATCACCGTGTTCATCCGATGCTTATACATCTCGCAGTCCTTCCCCAGAGTGGAGCATTTCAACTCCAGTTCTTGTTTCTCCTCGAGGTACTACAAAGGAATCAATCAATAAGCACAGGGCACCAAGGCGATCGATGAAGGGCTAGCCTGCTCCAAAGTGGGGAACTCCTGCTGATCTATCTCCGCATGTCAGGGCGCCAGGTGGCAACGAGGCATGAGGGTTTGGGGGTACTGAGTCCCATGGCCTTGATATTTCTCTGAAATCTGTTCACAAGGCTTCGTTGCAGACTGTGCCTCCGTTAGAAGAGTTGGTCAAGCAGTAGCATAACAATGTTGTTGTTGTTGATGGGGCAGGCTGCATAACTGGGGCATCCTCTGCACAGTGTGTAAAATGAGTATCATATTGCTGGATAACCAACAAGGTAAAATGTTATATGCTGCTCGTGGAATAATTAAGCATCTTTTAAAGATGGGACGCGGGTGGCGCTGTGGGTTAAACCACAGAGCTTAGGACTTGCTGATCAGAAGGTCAGCGGTTCGAATCCCTGCGATGGGGTGAGCTCCCGTTTCTTGGTCCCTGCTCCTGCCAACCTAGCAGTTCGAAAGTATGTCAAAGTGCAAGTAGATAAATAGGTACCGCTCCAGCGGGAAGGTAAACGGCGTTTCCGTGCGCTGCTCTGGTTCGCCAGAAGCGGCTTAGTCATGCTGGCCACATGACCCGGAAGCTGTACACCGGCACCCTCGGCCAATAAAGCAAGATGAGTGTCACAACCCCAGAGTCAGCCACGACTGGACCTAATGGTCAGGGGTCCCTTTACCCTTTACTAAAGATGGCAGACAAATAGCCCGATGGTGTTATGCTCAAGGGCTTAGTGAGGACAGAAAGCCAGGCTGTCGATCCTTTGCCTGCAGCCTAACACAGTGAAACACATTATTTCATGAACAGTGCTAGTGAGGAGGAAGAGGGGACCAAGAGTGACCACACACAGCAGCTGGCTCTGTGCAAAAGAGTTGCCAAGCGAGGGCAATGATAATTCTTTTCAGCTCACCCACAGTTCTGGTTTTGATGCAAAGGGGGTGCACAGGATTGGAAATCTTGCCCTGGCTCTAAAAATGCCATTGGGCACTTTGCTGGATGCGCCACACCTCCTACCCCAAACCGGTAGATCTAGATTAAGCTTCCTGCTTCCGTTCTTAGCGCCTCTTGCTTTCTACCTCACCTTATCTCGGAGGTCCTCCGCATGGCGGATCTCTTCCTGAAGGTTAAAGATCTTGTTGACCAACTCCTGGCGATCCTCCAGGGCCTCTTTGCGGTCGTGTTCTAGAATATCCAAAATGGCTTTGTCTGAATCCGGCAAGCTGGGTTTCCCAGCCTGAAAGACATTTGTGCAAAAGGCGTAGATAGAGGCCAGTGGTGGGTGGAAGGAAGAGGGAAAGGGAAAGAAGAGACACGGATCACAGGGAGAAAAAGAAAGGCAGGTCTTTCCTTAGATTGTAGGCATCTTCAGGAAAACAAACAAAGAAACCCTGGGCCAATCTCACAGGGAAAAGTAAATATTGCTTTTTCGTGCTATATTTTATAACATAGCCTTTGATACATTTTAGCCTGCATCCTATCTGGAGGGCATCTAGAAACACGCACTGCCATGATCACAGTCCTTTTAGCACAGATCCCAGTGGGTTCTGCCAAACCTCCCAGCCCCCTTTAATGGATGCGCATGACACAAGTGGCGCAAATGCGCTATCCTAAGCATTCCTGCATTCTCCAACCCTCCACCCCCTTTCCCAAGGGGTCTCTGTGCGCATGCAATCCCAGCAAGAGATACACACCATGCTCTATGTTCGGAAAGCATAAGCTCCACTCAGCCCAGGTACCAGTCCCTGCCAGCTAAAGCCACTGTCACATCTTTGCCTCTGGGAGGAATGGGTTTTTAAAAAGCTTGCTGGGAGCATGCACCCATGCGCTCCTTTTCTTCAGATTTCAACACGCTCTTCAGGCTAGAAGTAAAATCTCAGCGTGGCAGGCAGAGGAGCAGCTGCTGCTGCTGCGAGATTAAACCTGAAATTAAGCGTTATGAGATTTTTGCTTTTTTAAGAAGAAAATTTTACAGGCTGTTTACCAACACATCCATCTTCAGACTCCAGGACAGGTGATTGCAGGGTACATATAATCACAGAGGAGGTGGAGAAAAGCCTGCAGGAGTCTATAATTGAAGAGACACAGGCAGGTGCATTCTCCTGAGTTCAGATCCTTGCTCCATCTAGCTCAGTATGGTCCGCACTGACTGGCAGAAACTCTCCAGGGTTTCAGACAGCAGGTCTCTCCCAGCTCTACCTGGGGGTCTGCAGCTGGGACCTTTTGGGGTCACAGCAGATTTCTCTCCCACTGGACTATGGCTCTAAAGCGTTAGGCTACGTCCGGTGGTCACCGTTAGTGTGATAAACAGAAACGGGCAGAAAGCTTTCTTTCTTTCTTTCTTTCTTTCTTTCTTTCTTTCTTTCTTTCTTTCTTTCTTTCTTTCT
>JAXCMG010000036.1:13959942-13985133 GCA_034642415.1 Podarcis siculus
TCTTTCTTTCTTTCTTTCTTTCTTTCTTTCTTTCTTTCTTTCTTTCTCTCCCCCCATCTTTATTAATAATCTTGCAATACATTACATATATATAGAACATCTCATAAAATAAATTAAAATTTCAATCATATACATAAAAAAGAGAAAAACGAAAACATATACTTATCTTTTCTTACATATTTATAAACCTTAAGCTTCGGCTGTATTCAGCTGTATTTATGCTGCTTTTTATGCGATTATTAACAAAGAGCGTTAACCAAAATTATTAACAAAAAATATCAAAAGCTTTGGGCTTCCTGTCAATTCCCGTCGTATGATTTTATTCTGATAGTGAATGTACCTACCACCATTTCTCTGTTCTTTATATATTCTCCAATAGATTCTTACAGCAATTTGTACCATTAGTCTTATTTGTCATATATTTCTTTATCCAAGGTCAATCAATAAACAGAGATGGGCAGAAAGCTCTGACTTTTCAAAAACAGGGTTTTTGGAGGGGGGAAAAGATGGGTTCAGTTCCTCGCCACTTCACCTTTCTGGGCTGCCGCCAACCATGTTTTGCAGTGACAGCAGCTCCCCTCTGTGTGGCCTTCCCAAAAGTAGGCTAGCATCACCCGTAAGGGGCCTCTGGAGGACAAACTGTGTCCACCCCACAGAAGGACATGTGCCATTTCCCCCCCAAGAATGCTCCTCAGAACAATGACATGTGACGACGATGCGTCATCGCTCACACGGTCAGATTTGGTTAGCTACTCTAAGGCTATTTATGCAGAAGGTTGTGGGATGTGCATTCATTTATTAGATTGATTTAAAATAGTCACCGGGAATGAGGGCTACATTATTTCTATCCTGGAGGCAGCATGCAGATAAGCCCTCAAATGTGTCCTTTGTCCCTTAGGTTGTAAAACTGGATTGTTAAAAATACAGTGGACGCTCGGGTTGCGAATGTGATCCGTGCGGGATGCACGTTCGCAACCCGCAGCATTCGCAACCAGTGCCTGTGCATCTGCGCATGCATGGGTTGCGATTCGGCACTTCTGCGCATGCACATAGCGCAATTTAGAGCTTCTGCGCATGCACAACTGCTGAAACCTGGAAGTAACCCATTCCGGTACTTCCGAGTTTCGGCAGGTGCGTAACCTGAAAAACAACAACCTGAAGTGGCTGTAACCCGAGG
Source organism: Podarcis siculus (assembly GCA_034642415.1). Lineage (NCBI taxonomy): Eukaryota > Metazoa > Chordata > Lepidosauria > Squamata > Lacertidae > Podarcis > Podarcis siculus. The sequence continues at coordinate 13,961,120 of JAXCMG010000036.1, forward strand.
TATGACTGTATAAGGTTTTATAGACGTGCATGAATAAGTTCAATATAATGGAACCAAGAGGGGGAGGGGAGGGAAGTCAACCAAAAAAGAACATGGCTTTTGGTTTTGTATTGTTCTTGTTTTTATTTTTGTTATTTTTGGAAAATTAATAAAATGTCAACAACAAAAAAGTCTCCTTTGTCCCACAGAGCAGGGCTTGAAAGCACAAGCAGAGAGGTTCTTAAATTGTGCAGAGCCATTTGAGAAGAGGTTGCTGGATCAGGCCAGTGACCCATCCTGTTCTCACCGTGACCCAACCAGATGCCCATTAAGGGAAACCTGCAAGCAGGATTTGAGGACAAGAGCAACTCTCCACTCCTTCAGTTTCCAGCAACTGGGATTCATAGACATCGCTGCCTCTGACTGGGGGCAGAGCATAGAAATCATGGCTAGTAGCCATCAATAGCCCTCTCCTCCACGTTTCCGGAAAATTACACTGTGAACAGTCCCTGAAGTCATCGTCCCTGCTGCCAACTAGAACAAATGTTCACTTCGCGACTCTTTCCCCCTCTCCCTTCAGGTGTCCAAAAATAATCTCATAAACTAGGAGTTGAAAGGTACAGATACGTGACAAGCAAAGAATAAAAAGCGTTCGCTTTTTTAAAGTCCCTGACACAGCCGTACACTGCTCTGCTATGAGATCTCAGATCCAAACCCCACAGAACTCTTCATCCTACGCACTTCTTTTTCCCCAAAATTAAGTCCCGCTGAGTTCAAGGGGGATGTGCATATCTCTGTGTAGTTGTTTCTCTACTGCACTCCTGGGTGAGCCAATCTGTCTGGCTCCAATTAATTACAACTTTATTTCTTCACTGCTTTGTTTCCAGCTTGTGATTAAGCTCAAGTTAGTCATGCTGATTAACTGATTAACGCTCTCACTCTTCCAAATTATTAGTTGCAAGGCATCTCCCGGGAAGATGGCAGAAGGGAATATGGGGAGGGTCGTCTCAGATGGAAGGTGGAATGCGCCGAAAATGAATGAGCCAAAGGGTTGCTGGGTTACCCGAGAGGCAGGCTAAGCACATGCTTAGGGCACGAGCAAAGCAGCTACATCGAAGAAGAACATTTAAAAAGAAAAAAAAGAATCTGACATTTGATATTTCCAAAAAAAAAAAAAAAAAGGATTGATGTCATCACGGGAAAAATCAGAACCTTGTTAAAGAGTTTCTTACACTCCAACGAAAATTCTTTTCCCATTTTGCTCTTCTCTGCTTATTACTCGCTTATCCCCACCCAAAACCAGGGGAATCATACTAATGTAGATTGAAATAATGTGAACAAATTGAATCCGGCAATGTGTTGCAGTAAATCTATGTTTTGCTTAATTTTTTATTTTTTAAATTTTATTTTACGGTTTAATAAATAATAATGAGAACAATTTTATTCTTTGTACCCCGCCCATCTGGCTGGGTTGTCCCAGACACTCTGGGTGGCTTCCAATACCTATAAAAACACAATGAAAGGTCAAACATAAAAAACTTTCCAGTACAGGTCTGCCTTCAGGTGTCTTCTAAAAGTGTACTTTTTTGTCTCCTTGGCATCTGATGGGGGTGGAGGGGTGTTTCACAGGATGGGTGCCACTGCCGAGAAGGCCCTCTGCCTGGTTCCCTGTGGCTTCACCTTTCACAGTGAGGGAACCGCCAGAAGGTCCTCAGAGTTGGAGCTCAGTGTCTGGGCTGAACCACGCCTTGGGCAGGTTAAACAATCTATTGCTTTTTAAATGTTTTTGTGGAAGGGGGCTGTTGGCTGTTGCTGTTGTTGTGATGATAGGTCTTTTGTGTTTTCATTATGTATTTTTATGATGTAAACCACCCTGTGATCTTCAGATGAAGGGCGGTATACCTAGACAGCATCTTAAAAAGCAGAGACATCACTTTGCCAACAAAGGTCCGTATAGTAAAAGCTCTGGTTTTCCCAGTAGTGATGGATGGAAGTGAGAGCTGGACCATAAAGAAGGCTGATCGCCGAAGAATCGATGCTTTTGAATTATGGTGCTGGAGGAGACTCTTGAGAGTCCCATGGACTGCAAGAAGATCAAACCTCTCCATACTGAAGGAAATCAGCCCTGAGTGCTCACTGGAAGGACAGATCCTGAAGCTGAGGCTCCAATACTTTGGCTACCTCATGAGAAGAGAAGAATCCCTGGAAAAGACCCTGATGTTGGGAAAGATGGAGGGCACAAGGAGAAGGGGGTGACAGAGGACGAGATGGTGGGACAATGTTCTCAAAGCTACCAGCATGAGTTTGACCCAACTGCGGGAGGCAGTGGAAGACAGGAGTGCCTGGCGTGCTCTGGTCCATGGGGTCACGAAGACTCAGACACGACTAAACGACTAAACAACAACAACAACAACAACAACCAGCCATGAGCCAGAAATTAATCCTTGCTCACCTGAATTATGGACTGTAACTCCTGGATCTTGGTCTTCAACATCTCATTTTCTCGCTCCAGTTCCAGGACTTGTTCCCTCTTTGGCCGGTTTTCAATGTCATTCTTGAGCTTCAGGGACTGGTTTCTCTCGAGCTTACATTCCTCTTCCACTTTGTTCAGCCAGTGCTTCAGCTGGTCAATCTACCAGTGTAGAGAGAATGTGTGTGTGTGAGAGAGAAATAAGCAAAGAAACATCAAATAAGCGCCTGTCCCCTAAAACTAGACTGCACCCTGGTGAATGATGTGCACAGCCTATGTTTCAAAAGGCGGGACATTGTGAGTGATGACAAGCCCTGCCTAAAGACATCAGATTCATTCAGCTTTTGGACTTTGGGTTTATTAAAACCCTGAATGTGTCTTCGTTTTATAACATTTTAACTGTTGTCGTTTCCCCCAAAAGAATCCTGGGAACTATAGTTTTGTGAGAGTGCTGGTACTTCTCAGTTGGAGATCACCATGTTTTCTAACATAACTAGTGTTCCCGTGGGTCCTTTGGGAGAGAATGTGTCAGGGCCGGACTGAGGAGGAACGGTGGGGGCTGCACCCCTTCTCCTGAACCTTCCTGAGAACAGGAAGACAGTATAGATTTAGAACAGTGGTTTGCAGAGAATGTAGAGGGGGAAAGCTGGGAAATATTGGAATATTGGAAGAGGAAGCAGAAACACTGGGGGAAAGACAGCTGAGAGACCCAGCGTCTTTGGAGAGCATTTGGGGGGGGGGCTCCCCCAGGACTATATGTGCAGTGATAGTAGCCAAACAGAAATCTCAGAGACAGAAAGCCCAGGGATGATGTAGGATGAGAGAGATAGGGGGAGGGACTTTACTTGGAGCAATGCCATTATTAGGGAAGCCTGCATTCCTTCGTCATTCTCTGTGAATTATTGAATATATTGCTTGGTAAGAACATTTATAATTTCTCTGATTCTGGGCTGCCACCGTGGGAGGGATCTGGTTCCCCGAAGCCTGACGGAATGATTCATAAACCAGTACAAGGGCAGATTTGGTTGGACTCCAGTTCCCATCATCACTGGCTATGCTGGATGGGGCTGATGGGAGTTGGAGTCCAACAACATCTGGAGGGCTGTAGGTTCTCCATTTCTGTCTTTGACAAATGGGCAAAGAAGATATTTGCAGTCAGATGTGGAGTCAAAACAGCCCCTCTTCTCTTCCCTGAGCGCCTCTCTCACCTCGAGCTGGAGGTCCCGGCTTCTCATCACCGCCATGTTCTTCTCTTCGCTCAGCTGGGCATACCTCATCGCAAGGTTGTAGTTTTCGTCCTTCACCTTGACGAGCTCGTCGTTGTAGTTGTTCCTTTCCTCTTTCATCTTGTTGTACCTCTCCTGGAAGGTCAGAAGTTCCTTCAGGTTGAGCTTCAGCTGCTTCCGCTCATCCTCCAGCTGGCGGGATTTGGCCAGGAGCTCGCAGCGCTGAGCATCCTTGGTCTTGACCTGCTGCTGCAGCTTAATGATCTCGTTCATCAGGAAATGGGTGAGGCCTTCATGACCCTCTTCTACTGAAATGGAAAGGAGACGGACAAAGGGTACCAGGGCTACGTGGCTTGACAGGGTTACATTGCCTCAAGTGAGTAGCAGAGCATGGATCGAGGTGATGAAGAGAGAACCAGGGTCCGCTGGTCCAAACAAAACAGAAGAATCTAAAAGGAGCCTGCTGGATCAGGCCAGTGACCCACCTAGTCTAGCATCCTGTACTCACAGTGGCCATCCAGATGCCTATGGGAAACCTACAAACAGGATCCGAGCACAAGAGGTTTCCAGCAACTGGTATTCAGAAGCATTACTGCCTGCGACCATGGAGGCAGAACATTGCCACCATGGTTAGCAGCTATTGGTAGCCCTTGCCTGCATGAATTTGTCTAGTCCTCTTCTCAAGCCATCCAAGTTGGTGGCCATCACCTTAATCTCCCAACACTCAGATAACCTTGGGTTTATTTGGAGAATCAAAGCCCCATGACCCCAGACTGGGGGGGGGGGGTGCAGGATGCTTGGTGAGAGAAGGACCCTTGGATTGATTCAGAAAGGCAGGGTTAGATGTCACTGGACTCCAACTCCCATCAGCCCCAGCCAGCCTGGCCAATGGTCAAGGATGATGGGAGTTGTAGTTGAGAAACATCTGGAGGGACCACCAAGCACACAGCTTCCCCACCTGATTGTCCTGCTGCTCTGATCCTCCTCCCCACTTTGCCAGTCTTGGCCCCATTGGTGCTCTGCGTAAGAATCGGGAAAGCTCATGCAGACCTTTTTATTCATGATTTTCCTTGCAATGATTCTGCTTCCCCCACTGAGCCCTGGTAAGGCTGGATCTAACTTACCAACAATGGTGGAAAATCGCCGTGTCGGCTCCTTCCCCGTCACCAGTTTGTACAGTTCTGGGTAGTAAAATTCTAGGCTTTCTAGGAAAACCACATAGCCCCTCTCTCCTTTCGTGTGGAGGATGTCCAGCAGCCGACCTAGAGGGAGACCAAGACAGGACATCTGGATGAGAAGAGGGAGGAGAACTCTCGTTTCATTAACGTTCCAATATAATTTGAAGAGGGTGTACAAAAGAGGCACAGAAAGTTTGAAATGGCTATCTGCATCTCCTTCTATATCTAAAGCACCTTTCCTAGGTCTCTTAGAGGTCTCTTAGAAGTCTCCTAGGTCTCCCTGTGTCTCCTTCTATAGCTAAAGCACCTTTCCTAGGGCTGCTATATGTCTGGATTTCAAAGACGAAATTGGTGTTCAAAAGGCAGTGCTTGTCCTGGATCTTAGGCAAGTCAATTGAAAAATTGTGGGGTTTTTTGTGTCTTTGTAAAAAATAGCTCAACAGCTCTGGGATTTGTCCAGAAAAAGCTCAACAGCTTTTGTTGTGTCCTGGTTTAGGAATATGGCAAACCTTTCCCCAACGTGCAATTTAAAGTTCCCAAAACACTAAATGTCTCTCCCAATGTACCCAGGGACAGCTTTTCACTTGCTGTAACCCTACCAGGAACCCTGAATTTGGTACAAATGTTCTGACAGAAGACTGGTGCCATTGTAACGTCCAAATCAGTGTAGCTGTGGGCACCTGGCTGTACCTGCTCGGTTGATTTTGGAGAGCAGCATTGGCGAGTTGAGCACTTCGTCCTCATCTTGTTCATCGATGACTTTACACTGGCGCAAGTAAGGGGTCAGCTTGGCTGGGTTGATGTAGCGGGTCAACATGTGGCGATTGCACTCGACATTCTCCCAGAGGGCATCCACTTCATCCTTCAGGGTGTCCATACTGAGATCATCCATTTCTGATTCTATTCCCTAGAAAACGATGGTGAGAAGAAGAGGATGGACAGGTCAACGAACAGAATAATTAGGGAAGTTCTGTACCCTGTTGGTAAAAATGCATCAACAGAAGGTGCACATGAATTTTATCAGGAAAGGTTACTCTGCTTCTATACGAACTAGGGCTGGTGATTTATCTCAGCCTCACCAGCAAGCATGAGGGCGCATCTTGGCAGGTGTGCAGCCACATTTTCATCCCCAAAGCCCTCCAAAAATATCCACCATTGCTAGGGTTGCCAGGTCAGGAGCATCCCAGGACCTGAGATTTCAGGGACCAAACCTGACACTTAGGGGAAGCCCCTGGTGATTTCTCCTCTGCACTCCCTCCCATCACTTAGCCTTGGAGATGGAGGTTAATTGGGAGAGAGGAGGCTGGAGTAGGATTTTAATACTGTTGATGATTCTAGAAAGCTTTTGACAAGCCTGGAAATTTTGATGGATTATGATATTTTAAAATTGTTTTTAATATTTTTTTCTACTGTACCAGGAGTAAGGGTCTATATTTCAGGGGGCAGGTGGGCTGGGGTTTTTTTTTAGATAGATGTTCTGTCTGTTGGATGTTTTGTATAAAAACACACTTGTCGTTAGTCAAACAATAATGACCAATAACAACCCCCCCAAGGCATAGATAACTGATAGCCTTGCCTGAATATCTTACACAACACAGACAAGTGGTGAGAGGTGAAGCGAAGAAAGACTGGTTTGAGGAAACATGTCTTTAATTTTAATTTTCCTTTATTGATAAGGATCCAGAATTGCTGGGCCCTCTGCTGCTGTAACATTTATGGTTATGCTGTAACATTCATGTGACTTAACTGATTGTTGTGTGTTATTATTTCTACAGCTATTCTTAATCCAGTTGGATCACTTGTAGTGCAAGTTTCCTTCCTTCCTTCCTTCCTTCCTTCCTTCCTTCCTTCCTTCCTTCCTTGGGTGAAAGGAAGCTGTCTTCACTTCAAGCAAGGCTGCAAGAAGATATTCAAAAGGCTCCTAACACATTTCAATTTCAACACATTTGCTCTCTGACAATATTCTATATTCTATAGCCTCTGATTTGAGTGCCACTTAAGGTACACGCGACACCTTGCGAAAACTATTCAAGTGTCATGGAAACGTCTCAGCGTCGGTCGCAAACCGCAGGTGTGAAGTAATCAACGTGGCCTGACTCAAAATGAGGGGGGGGGGGTATGTCATATGCATGTCTTAAAAGAAGATAACCAGAACAGCAAAGGGTTTGCTTGATTTAGGGCATTTCACACACACACACACACACACACACACACACACACACACAGACACACCATGCTTAGCATATAACAGGAGCCTTTATTTGTGGATCAGCCTTGTCTAATTCAGCTATTGCAGGCATGTCCAACAGGTAGAGTGTGATCTACTGTTAGATCAGTGGACATCTGTGGTAGATCACTGGTAGATCACTGGCTCCCCCCCAAAGACGCTCAACATCTTAGGCTCCCCTAAAAAAAGCTCAACCACTATGACCTGAACCCCCCAAAAGGGGGGTAGAGCACTGCCAGTTTTTAACTCTGTGAGTAGATCGCAGTCTCTTGGGAGTTGGCCACGCCTGAGCTATTGCATGCCTATGATTTCAAAGTTCTCCATTGCAGGGATGAGACAGAGCAGAGCAATTTTGCCCCTACTGCATCTCTCATAGGGCAGATTACACCAAAGGCACATGTGCTTCTGCTTGAACAAATCAGCTTGCAGCTAGAACTCTGGTTTCTTTTTTCCAGGAGCAAAGAGCAACTGCACTCCATGGAGTGTGTGTCTGTGTGTTGAAGGAGAGGGAGAGCACTCTACACTCCAGGCAGCCACACAGTCCAGGTCAGACCTAATACTTCACTTCAGATGTCAAAGAAATAAACAACTATCTGATGTTTAGAAGACCTTTGAAGGCAGCCCTGTTTAGGGAAGTTTTCAATGACTGATGCTTTAATGTATTTTTAATCTTTTGTTGGAAGCTGCCCGGAGTGGCTGGGGAAACCCAGCCAGATGGGTGGGGTAATAATAATAATAATAATAATAGCATGCATCAAGAGACCCAAAGAATAGTTGTTGCTTTTAAACTTGGGGTCTCCCAGTTTAAAGGCAGAGGAGAACCACAGCTTCTAAGGGCACTCATTGTGAGTGAAAGAATCTGTGGAAGGGCTGCAGTCCAGCTGTTTCACTGCTTAAAAATGAAGGGTTCCTTGTTGGAGGTTGCGCATAGTGGGGTAGGAGAGGTCATAATAATGCCAATATGTTTCACCTCTGGCAACCAATGTGCCCCTTTGGATTTGTATAGCAGATGAGTCTGGAAAGCCGCGGACACAAATTTTCACGGCCCTCTCGCAGCTATGGTGGCTCATTTGCCAGAAGCGATGTTATTTTGCGTTATCTCTAGAAGGGTATACTTGATTCCGATCAAACGAAGCCTCCTAGAGCACAATATACATCAATGAACAATATACGTCGGGATGCCGCATCATACCAGGGTGGAGAACAATAGGTCAAGCAGGGCTGTGCGTCAGAGAGAAGTGTGTCTGAGTTTTGGACGGCACTGGAAGATGGAGACACAGAGATGTGTCTTGCTATGTGCTGGACCCAAGTCTGTGAGTTGGGGGCTTCCCTGGAAACCAAATGGAGAAGTAAGATCTCTCTTAAAAATATATATATATACTTTCCAGATATATACATTTCACTGATTTTACAGTCATTTTGACATTTTAAAACTTGACTTCCTTCCCCCTCTTTCTGCGGTTCCTTAAATTTATTTTTAATATCTTCTGCAAATCCAAAGTAACTTAATCTGCTCATTTATTCATCTACTTTAAATATATACTCCTATAAAACTGCAGGTTATTACAATAATCCTGCCAATGTTCTTATTCGCTTACAGCTTGTTTGTAAATATTCCGTAAACCCTTTCCATTCTTTTATAAAAAGTTTGTTATCTTGATTTCTTATTCTTCCGGTAAGTTTCGCAATTTCTGCATATTCCATAGATTTTTGTATGCATTCCTCCTTTGCTGGGACTTCTTCTTCTTTCCATGTTTGGGCAAGTAACATTCCTGCCGCTGTAGTTGCATACATGAATAAATTTATATACAATTTAGGTAGTTCTATCCCTATAATTCCCAAGAGAAAGGCTTCTGGGTTTGTTTGTTTTTACAAATGCTATTTTAAACATCCTTTTCATTTCATTGTATATCATTTCCTAATAAGCTTTAACCTTACTACAAGACCACCACATACAATAAAAAGAACCTTCTTTCTCTTGGGGTGTGAATGCTTTGAGCACCTCCATCCTAAGCTGAGGTTGTGTAGGTGTGTAAATGAAACCATTGTCTCTATTGACCTTCATTCCAAGGAACCAAGCTCCGGGAAAGCACAGCAACCCCTGGAATCTCTTGGTGCTCGGAGATTGGGGTGTGGCCTGTGGGAATGTTCAGGGATGCAGGAGAGGATATATTGCTTGATTATAGCCTTTCCAACTTGTGTTAACAAGTTCACAATTTAGCAGAGTAACATTCCCCTTTTTAAACTCACAGCGGATGCGTTTGCTCAGGCTCACTAAAGCCTCTATAATAACTGTTCTGGTATTTCCCCCTTATTCCCTCATAAAAGATAAGACACGACACAGCCTTTTATAAAAGTACAGTGGTACCTTGGGTTAAGAACTTAATTCATTCTGGAAGTCTGTTCTTAACCTGAAACTGCTTAACCTGAAGCACCACTTTAGCTAACGGGGCCTCCTGCTGCTGGTGCACCACCGCTGCACGATTTCTGTTCTCATCCTGAAGCAATGTTCTTAACCCGAGGTAATATTTCTGGGTTAGTGGAGTTTGTAACCTGAGGCATATGTAACCCGAGGTACCACTGTATAAAAAGAGTTTACTCACATTCTGTTCACAATTGGATCCCAGAAGGCAGACTTAGCTTAGAAAAGTAATATACACCTGGAAACTGCCTCATAAGGAGACAGTCCCTCTGTCCAGCATCTTTGGCTAAGCAGATGTTGCTTCTTTGATGCATGTAGTCAAAAAGAGAGAGATGGCTGCCCTGCCCTGTGCTTTTGTCGGTACCTGCACTAGTGAGGCCACACCCACCTCCAGTCACATGCAGAGGAAATCTGTCCCAGCCTACAAGGAAACAGGAAGTTTACCTGCTGGCTGGATAAACATTCCTCCCCATGTGTAAACATGTTCACTCTAGGAATGTGGTACTTGAATGCTCTTGTGTTTCACATGCCACATGGGCAACGATACAATAGGTAAAGGTAAAGGTAAAGGACCCTTGGACGGTTAAGTCCAGTCAAAGGCAGCTATGGGGTTGCGGCGCTCATCTCGCTTTCAGGCCAAGGGAGCTGGTGTTTGTCCACAGACAGCTTTCTGAGTCACGTGGCCAGCAGGACTAAACCGCTTCTGGCGCAACGGAACACCGTGATGGAAACCAGAGTTCACGGAAACACTATTTACCTTCCTGCCACAGCGCTACCTATTTATCTACTTGCACTGGTGTGCTTTTGAACTGCTAGGTTGGCAGGAGCTGGAGCAGAGCAATGGGAGCTCACTCTGTTGCAGGGATTTGAATCGCCGACCTTCTGATCGGCAAGCCCAAGAGGCTCAGTGGTTTAGACCACATTTACTTATGCAACTGAAGCTTTGCGTGGGTGGTGGAAATAAATAAATGGAGAATTGGGGAGTGGGAATGACGGTTGGAAGGTGTCATCCAAGATCTTGCAAGATCTCGTGAAGGCCGCATGAGATCTCATACAACCTTTAAAGAGCCCAGTAGGCAAAGCAGAGGGCTTAAAACTCTTTCTGTGGCAGAAAAACCTAGCAAGGTAAGAGTTTTTGAGCCCCCCACCTTGCTTCTTGTGGGAGCCACCCACAACCTTCCACAGACCTTCCACGACCTGTCCAGTAAGGCAGAGATGATCAAACGCATGTGAGCAGGGCGGTTGCAGAGGTCTTCCTGGCTTTGCACAAGTGCAGAGCCAGTGCCAGATTGACATATAAGCTAAACAAGCTATAGCTTAGGGCCCCACTCTCTTGGGGCCCCCCAAAAAATTAAAGGAAAAAAACCATAGTTCCAAAATATAAGATAAAAAAACAAATAAAATAAAACCTACATACAGCAACAGTGTTTTGCGTTGTGCAGGCTCCTATGATGTAAGTCATGGGCCCCGCCTGCTAGCCTGCTCCCTAAAATATCACTGATTTGCTCCTTTCTATATATAGGGTGCCTACATTCTGCATGGACTTGTTGCATGACAAGATGTGCAAATGGCTTGAGATACCTATAGGTCCATAAATTACCATATAGCATATAGTCAACGCAAAAAAACAGTGGCAATTTGTTGTTGACAAAGGACAGCTGGACATAGAAAGGGCCACATTACCTTCAATAGCTTAAAGGGTAAAGGGACCCCTGACCATTAGGTCCAGTCGCGGACGACTCTGGGGTTGCGGCACTCATCTCGCTTTATTGGCCGAGGGAGCCGGCGTACAGCTTCTGGGTCATGTGGCCAGCATGACTAAGCCGCTTCTGGTGAACCAGAGCAGCGCACGGAAACGCCGTTTACCTTCCCGCCAAAACGGTACCTATTTATCTACTTGCACTTTGATGTGCTTTCGAACTGCTAGGTTGGCAGGAGCAGGGACCGAGCAACGGGATCTCACCCCGTCGCAGGGATTCGAACCGCTGACCTTCTGATCGGCAAGCCCTAGGTTCTGTGGGTTTAACCCACAGCACCACCTGCGTCCCTTCAATAGCTTAGGGCCCCATCAAACCTAAATCCGGCCCTGTGCAGATCCTTGGAATGTAAACCCCGCGTCACTTTCGGGTCTGTTGTATTTAAAAATCAGAAAATGGGGTGGAAAAGCTCCAGTGCAATTGCACCATCGCCTCTCCCACAGGCAGCTCAAGGGCAGCAAAATTAAAAAGGAGAGGTCTGTAGGGTCACAGCGAAAACACAACATAAAGGCACGTATGTGGCCACACAGAGTACTACATGGCGGGTTCACGGCCGTGATTTAACAACCAGAAAGCTAAATTGGAGATGTTCCTGTATAGATCTTGGCATGGAATTTAATTCTATTGACTCCACACCTAATAAATATGAATGCTTTATATCATTAACTGGGAGAATTGCCCAAACACATATACCTAAGAGATGCCGGTGAGAATTTGCTCTCGGCCTTATTAAAGAGAACAGCAAAAGTATTTCATATCTCTCTGTAAATTATTTGGAGTTATAGAGCGAAGTTCCGCCTCCACAGGAAACCACCCCAATGTGGCAAAATGCTAATGAAGCAGACTGATGAAGACAGGAAAAGGGCAGGAAATGATACCACAAGCTAATTTAATACTTTTTTAGTTGTTGTTTTGTGTTGGTTTTTTTTAATAAAAAAAGAGGGTTTGGGCAGTGATCTGAAACCTTCAATTCTATGCAATGCCACCAGCAAACAGGTTTGCTGGAGCACCCGTCAACTTAACCAACCCATTAAGAGCTTGCTTGCACCCACCCTGGAATATTTATCCACGTCTCATAACTGCTTAGCTTTCCTCAGTTTTGAACTTTGTTAAACAAAGCAGGGAGTAGCTCCACAGCCGCAGTAGGAGCAGCCCTGGCAGATCAGATCAAAACTCCATCTAATCCAACATCTTGTTTCACAGGAGAGGTATGAAGGCAATGGTCTTCACTTGCTCGCTCCCAGTGTCGGGTATTTACAGATAGGCTGCCTCTGCCTCTGGAGTTTCCACTTAGGGCTTGTCTTGTGCCTAGAAAGCAGGGGTCCACACGGCTTTCTGCTTGTGGAGTTCATGGGTCTGAGCAGTTTTGCCTTTGCCCTTCCGCTTTCTCCAGGAAAACCTGATCTTTAGTGCTGAATCGGAACAAACAGCAATCCACGGAAAACCCAATTGCCGTTTGTTCCAATTTGGTGCTAAACCAAACTTTATACGCATAAGTTTAACTTTATGCATAAGTTAAACAAGCTATAACTCAGGGCCCCACTCTCTTGGGGGCCCCAAAATTTTTTAAAGGGGAACAAAACTGGATGTTTTCCAAAATATAAGATAAAAAAACAAATAAAATAAAACCTACATACAGCAACAGTGGCAAATGGCTTTAGATACCTGTTAGGTCCATAAATTACCATATAGCAGCTATTTGACACAAAAAACAGCAACAATTTGTTGTTGGCAAAGGACAGCTGGACATAGAAAGGGCCCCATTACCTTCAGGAGCTTAGGGCCTCATCAAACCTAAATCCGGCCCTGCACATGAGTTCATATAATGTTATTGCACAGAAACAATTGGTACCACATGTCCCGAGTCTCTCCAAAATCAATGATTCATGTTTTTTTAAAAAATAAGAAAGACGTGTACATCACCTTTTTAAAAAGGAAAGGAAAGAATAAGAATGTTGTTTTATATTCCTGGTTCACCCACTCATGTCCCTAATGAGACTAGATAGATTTGTAGCCTCTGGATTTAGCAAAGATTGACTTACTTCAAAGTAAATGCATTTTCGATCAGGATGTTAGTTACGCTTTTCGAGCTAAACAATAATGTAAGTACACTTTCAGTTTCTAATCTATTTTTAAACAGCGTCAGGCTTTGATTGGAGTTTGGGTGTAGCTTCTTCCGCGCTCTGGTGCTACTACATCAAACACAGTTCCTTATGCACTCCAGTACTGCTGCACTGAATGGCAAGGCAGAAGGGGAAATGTTGCTAAATAGCAGACTACAGTTGTACCTTGGTTTTGGAACAGCTTAGTTCCCAAACGTTTTGGCTCCCGAATGCCGCAAACCCGGAAATGACTCTTTCGGTTTGTGAAATATTTTTGGAAGCCAAATGTCCGATGGGGCTTCCGATTGGCTGCAGGAGCTTGCTGCAGCCAATCAGAAGCTGCACTATGGTTTTTGAACAATTTGGAAGTCGAACGGACTTCCGAATGGATTCCGTTCGACTTCCAAGGTACGACTGTACTAAGTTTGAGCTTTCTCTATGTCTCCAGAACTGCCTCACCAGATATGTGGCATGGCACAAACTCTCCAGCTAGCTATCTTGGCAGCCAAGTTGTACCTTCAGTACAGCTGCACTGGAGTGCAGAAGGAGCCACATTTAAAATTCAGAAGAAAAATGTAAGGCTCCCGAATATCGGTGAATCAGAATAGTGGATGCAAACATAATAAAGTTAAGGAATTGGTGCATTAGTTGAGTTTGCAGATAGCTCCGGCAGCATATGGAACAGTGGCAGTGCTGACCCTTGCTGACAAATTGATAAGTATCTGAAAAATGGAGGTGGTGGCAAACACGGCCTTTGCCAATGTGGACATCTGCTTCCACATTTAACATGTGACACAAGTGTGAACGCACCTAGCAAAATTTGCCAGCCTTGCACCGCTTGTGGTTCTTGTAGAGAGACATTTTTAAAAACAAAACATTCAAAAACGGTAGCACTTTTAACAGCAATGGAACAAGAGGAGAAAAGCAGAGGGGGATGATTGGCGGTGCAACAGAAAGAGACAAAGGACCAGCTTCCGTATGCACTGATGCCATAGCGTAGCTATGTGCAGCATCAAGAAGTCTTTCTTTTTATCTATTCTGACTCTTCCGACATTCACCTTCATTGTCTGCAAGTTCTAGTGCTATGAGCGAGGGAGAGAAACTTTTCTCTATCTGATTTCCACATGCTTTGCATACTTTTGCAAACTTCTATCATGTTGCCTCTGAGTTCCCTTTTCTCTAAACTATAAAGTCCCAAATGCTTCAGCCTTTCCTCCATCCCCTTGATCTGAATCTTTGCCAACTCTGCAATATCCATTTCGAGGCGAGGCAACCCGGAAAGCACCCAGTATTCCAAATGTGGTCACACCGTCACTTGCTTTAGAATAAAATGTCCCTATCTTCATGAGGAACGTTGGAAGGTATGGACTAGGCCCCAGCTTTATTGCTGGAAATCTTACCACTCCCAAATAGGAGTCATCCTCATCATTTATTTGCATGATGCCTTTCCACAACAAACTGTGCTCTAGGAAGTGGCGGAAGAACCCTCTCTGGCACCCAGGGCGGCTCAGCCCGTATGGACTGCACATGCACGGCATCCCATACCGGATGCCGCTCGCGCATGGCAGCCGTACGAGATACCGCTCACGGATGGTGCACGAGAGTGGCAGCCCATACGGACACTGCGCCCATACAGAGAGTGGCGCCCATACAGACTGCGGGCGCCCTCGGCAGCTCTACAGCTGGGGGGAGGCAGGGGCCATCTTGTCACCCCTCCCAGAGTGGCACCCAGGGCGGACCACCCCCTCCGCCCCCTCCCTATGCCACTGGCTCTAGGCGGCTCACAAAATGGGGGAAGAGAGTTACATAATTCACAACTTACAAAATATAACAAAATCTAAATAAGCAACAGGGAAAGCATCTCATTAAGACATGCAGTCATATGATACCTTGGTTCTCCAAGGGCTTAGTTGCCGAACAAATCAGCTGCCAAACGCCACAAGTGTTTCAAATGTTTTTGGGAAGCCAAACGTCCGACGCAGCTTCCAATTGAGTGCAGGAAGCTCCTGCAGCCAATTGGAAGCCGCGCCTTGGTTTTCGAACAGTTTCGGGAGTTGAACTGACTCCCAGAACGGAGTAAGTTTGAGAACCAAGGTACCACTGTAGTCCACAAAACTATATAATTCCCTCCTAATTCATTATAAGAACCATAGCTGTCAACTTTTCCCTTTTCTTGCGAGGAATCCTATTCAAAATAAGGGAATTTCCCTTAAAAAAAGGGAAATGTTGACAGCTATGATAAGAACATCAGAAGAGCCTGCAGGATCAGGCCCATTTAGTCCACCATCCTGTTCTCACAGCAGCCAAGCAGATGCCCCAGGGGTAAACCAGCAAGGAGGATCTGAACACAAGAGCAATTCTCCCTCCTGTGGCTTCCAGCAGTTTCAGAAACATATTGCAGCAAACACATGATATGTGGAGTGGCCTTGGCTTTAGGGGTGAACCCGAGTTCAACAGAGTGACATCTAGTAATTTGCACTGTATGGTCAATGCAGGTGGGTGCGCATGCGCTCTACACCAG
The DNA here is from genome assembly GCA_034642415.1 of Podarcis siculus. Taxonomy (NCBI): domain Eukaryota; kingdom Metazoa; phylum Chordata; class Lepidosauria; order Squamata; family Lacertidae; genus Podarcis; species Podarcis siculus. The sequence continues at coordinate 13,977,002 of JAXCMG010000036.1, forward strand.
TTCACACATGCACAATCCTGAGAGCATCAGAAAGGAGAGTCTGCTCACATGCACACAGGGTTCTTCAAGCCAGGACCCGGAGGTGTCTGCAATTGGTCTGTGGGCAACTTTCCCCCCAACTGCTGCTGGCTGGACAGCTGTGGCCCCTTTTTGCACACCAATGACCTGGCCACTGTCCTCCACGCTCTGGTGACCTCCAGCCTGGATTATAGCAATGTGCAAGGCTGTCCTTGAAGATGACATGGAAAGTTCCACTGCTCCAGAGCACAGAAGCCCTTAGGTCTGTTTAAGATTTAACATGACTCCTGCTTTAAAACAGCTATGTTGGTTGCCAGTTCGCTTCCAGGCCCAGTTCAAGCTGTTGGTTTCTAAAGCCCTAAATGTCTGTTTTCACTGCTCTCTGAACCTTGGATGGGGGTGGGATGCAGCCCCTAAGCCAGGGGTCAGAAAACTTTTTCAGCAGGGGGCCGGTCCACTGTCCCTCAGACCTTGTGGGGGGGGGGGCGGACATTTGAAAAAAATGTTTAAAATAACTTTTATTTTAAAAAATCAGAAGCTTTTTTATTAGGAATTGTAGGTACCGATATTCCAAAGCACCAGAAAAGACTTTTTATGTATGCCGCAACAGCCGCACAGATCTTACTCGCCTAGGGATGGAAAGAAGACAAAGTCCAGACCAGAGAGGAATGGCAAACCAAGCTGATGGACTATGCTGAAATGGCAAAACTGCCCGGAAAGCTCAGGAACCAAGAGGACAAAAGCTTTAAGAAAGAATGGGGGGGGAAATATAACTTATTTAGGAGACCACTGTGAGCAGATGGAAACATTAGCAGGATTTCAACAACACTTGTAATGTAACAATTATTATGGACAATATGGACAGATAAAAAATATGGAATATGAAATAATGTGCAGTTGATAATAAGACCCATGAAGGGGATGGGAGGAAGTCTGGAGATTCAGAGAAATCTCTAAATGTGGATATCTATTTGGTGTTGTTCTAACTTTACGCTTGTAAAACCAAATAAAAATTATTTTAAAAAGAAAAGAAAAAAGAGTGGTATGAAACAGGGCTGTGTTCCAGCCCCAACTCCCTTTGGCATATTTGTCTCCCTGGTGGTCTCATATGCCTTCTTCAGCTTGACTGAAGACAGTGCATGCTTTGATTTGAGGATTGACAGGGGCCCATTCATCATGGCACGTCTCCACGCCAAGACAAAAGTGTGGCAGATCCTTATCCGAGAGATGTTGCTTGCAGATGAGGTAGCCTCGAAGGCACACTCCAAGGAAGCTCTACAGAGGCTTGTCTTGGGTCAAGAAGCTGCCCACGCTCCTCAAGTCATCACTGGTGATGCCTGAGGTGGTAGACAATTTTGTCCACGTGGGTTCCACCATAACCGGCAACCTCTCCATCGATGCTGAGCTGGACAAGTGGATCTGCAAGGCACCTACGGCAATGGCTCACCTCTCCAAAAAGGTCTGGGAAGATGTGACGCTAATGACCCAAACCATGATGAAGGTCTACCAGGCTTGTGTGTTGAGTGCACTGCTTTATGGTAGGGAGTCATGGGCATCACTCAGGAGTGATGCCTCAATGACTTCCACGTGCGCTGCGTCAGGAAGATTTGGGGCATCACTTGGAAGGAGACAGTCTCAAACAAAGATGTACTCTCCCAAGCGCACATTTCTAGCATGTTCACACTCCTGTCTCAGCGACGTCTACACTGGCTTGGTCATGTCCACAGAATGGAAGATGGCAGGATCCCCAAGAACATGTTCTATGGGGAGCTGGCTTCTGGCACCAGGTCAATTGGCAGACCAACTCTGTGTTACAAAGATGTCTGCAGACATGATGTGGATGAAGGCTGGGAGCACTAGCCCTGCCATGCAGGAATTTCTTGCAGATGACTACATGCCTAGAGATAGACAATCAGGCTGTGCATCCATAGCAGTGACCAGAGGAATATTATTATTATTATTATTATTATTATTATTATTATTATTATTATTACGCCACCCATCTGGCTGGGTTTCCCTAGCCCAGGCATAGGCAAACTTGGCCCTCCAGCTGTTTTGGGACTACAGCTCCCATCATCCCTAGCTAACAGGACCAATGGTCAGGGATGATGGGAATTGTAGTCTCAAAACATCTGGAGGGCCGAGTTTGCCTATGCCTGCCCTAGCCACTCTGGATGGCTCCCAACAGAATTAAAAGCAGAATAAAATATCAAACATTAAAAACTTCCCTAAACAGGGCTGCCTTCAGATGTCTTCTAAAAGTCAGATAGTTGTTTATTTCCTTGACATTGGATGGGAGGGTGTTTCACAGGGCGGGCGCCACTACCAAGAAGACCCTCTGCCTGGTTCCCTGTAACCTCCAGGGAACCGCCAGAAGGCCCTCGGAGCTGGACCTCAGTGTCTGGGCTGAACGATGGAGGTGGAGACGCTCCTCCAGGTACACTGGGCCGAGGCTGTTTAGGGCTTTCTAGGTCAGCACCAACACTTTGAATTGTGCTCGGAAATGTATTGGGAGGTATGATCGCTGGGAGGAGCACAGAGAGAAGAAACGCTGTGGTGTATCTGCCCCAGCTGAAACTAAACATGTCTCTCCCATCCCATGTCAGTCTCTACAGCCACAGCAGGTGCCGCAACCTTCCAATGGTTTGACTTCAACTTCAAAGATGCACAATTCCCAGTGGATGCCAACCTTGAGCAAAAGTGTGCAGAGTCTTGGGTGTGATGCTCACCTGTGTGCAGTTTCCTCTGTGCAGTGAGCTGCATTTCAGCCACATAGAAGCCAGAGGTTTTTGCACATGCATCTCTCCATCCTCCATCTGTTCAAGGAAGATGCACTAACATAGTCCAAGGGCAGATGCCAGCTGGGCAAAAGCCCTTTAGTGTGGTATAGAGAGGTGGGGCCAGGGGGAGGTTCCCAAGGGATGCACAGGTCAGGGAGGGGAGACTTTGATGCCACTTTGAGGCACATTCCTGCCCCCCTGAGATTCATCCTGCTGGAAACAAGGAGCTTTGAACATCCAAATGTAAAGGATGAGGGGAAACAGAAAGAATCGGGAATCAGACTCTGTGGGTGGGGTGGGCCAAGGGAGGAGGAATCAAAAGAAAACACAAACACAAAAAACCGAGGGTGGAAATAAAAAGAGAACGAGGGTCCTGAGATGGATCTTGGTGTCCTCAGGATTAGTGTTAGCTCAGAGCATGCAAATCAAAGTAATGGCACAATAATTTTAATAATTTACCACAGGAATTTAGTGCATCTATTTAAAGGGATTTCAGAAGTCGCGAGAAAGGAGATGAAAGCTTGGCATTTAATAAAGGCTTTAATCTACACACCCTCCGTGTTGTTACGCATAATGATGAGGGGGGGGGGGAGGACAATGGTTATGGAAGCAACAGAAGGCAAACGCTTCCAAGGAGCTGGACTTTTTTTGCTGTTTTGAACACTGCATTGGCCTCCAGGACATCCTCTGTTGCCATTTTCCCAGCCCCCTTGCTGAAAAGACGGTCAAACAAAAGCAAGCAGCTGCAGCGCCTGGTTTCTTTCCCTGTCCTGACTTTGGGCCAAATGTCAGGATGGTCAGGTTCATCTTTGGGGCTGATTGGCGCCTGACCTTGGTTTTGTGGGAGGGCAGCACAGAAAGCGGGATGGATCTGCCTATCTGGGGTCTGTGTCATTTTCAAGAGTTTCTTCCGAAGTCCACCCCATCCCCATTTCTGCATCAGAGAATTTCAATTTAAAAAAAATCACACAGAATTTTACATTTCTGGCACACAATTTCGTCCTGAAATTTGCAAAAAACGAATGCAACTTTTGAGCTGAGGATTGTACTTCAAAATTAAAAGAGGTGTGCAAACTGAAGGGTGACTGTGGCACCATACGTTTAAAGCATGTTTAAGATGTGTTGCTCCCCACCCAAAGAATCCTGAGAACTGTAGTTTGTTGTATTGGGAATTGTAGTTCTGTGGGAGTAAACTACAGTTCCCACAATTCTTTGGAGGGGAGACATCTGCTTTATATGTACTCTAAATGCATGTTGCATGCACAGCCTGCGTGTGTTTTCTAATCCACCTGTTAGTCCAGGAAGTGCAAATCGGGGGGGGGGGGGTCACTTTGCAGACCAAATTAAATCCTTAAGTGACACTATAATGTCCAGGTACAGTGGTACCTCTGGTTACAAACTTAATTTGTTCCGGAGGTCCATTCTTAACCTGAAACTGTTCTTAACCTGAGACACCACTTTAGCTAATGGGGCCTCCCGCTGCTGCCGCCATGCAATTTCTGTTCTCATCCTGGGGCAAAGTTCTTAACGAAGGTACTACTTCCAGGTTAGCGGAGTCTGTAGCCCAAAGTGTTTGTAACCCAAGGTGTTTGTAACCCGAGGTACCACAGTACTATATTGGGTTGGACTGAATGTGTGTGTGTATGCATGGATTTTTCTTGGAGGGGGGGCGGTTAGAGAGCAGGATAACGCCCGCTGGCTCCATGTCCTGTGTACATTCAACAACATTGTGGAAGGAACCTTGAAAAAGCACAATTGTGCATACAGAGTATAAACTTCATACACCCAGAGGGTCCTTTTTGGGGGATTATTTATTTCCAACCTCACCTAGTGGTTAACTTAAAAAAAAAATGGGGGAAAATTATCATGAAAATGCTTCAGCATTTTAGTGCAAATTTCTCCAAATGAACACTTTTTTTGGATCACTAGTCCACACATTTTTTAAAGCAATTTCTCCTAATATAATGCATTCTTGCTGAAGTATTCATATATATATATTTGCACACCTCCCACTAATATATGCATTTTTGTAAACATCCTTGGGTTGGAAAACTGCACAGCAAATTTCAGATGAGTGCGAATTTTGAGGGACAGTGGTGCTTCAGTTTCCATATTGCTTTGAGAAGCGAATTTGCAAAATTTGGCATGAACTGAGAACTGGCTCAAATTTCCTCCCACATCCCTCCTCCTCTGCGGAGGACATTGCATGGATGGGGCACCATCAGGGGAAAGGTTCTCCCTCCATGTTCACCACCCACCTAACTTCAGATAACAGAGGAGGGCCCTCAAAGAGTGCCTATCGATTTTGGGCAGTGCCACAAAATAAGTCAGCGAGTGCGTCACGAGACATTCCTGTAGATGCTGAACACCTGTAGGTCCTGCAGAGACCAGGATGGGAGGCTTGGTGTTCTCTCATCACCCTTGACCATTGGCCATGCTGGGGTGCTGAGGCTGCTGGGAGTTGGAGTCCTACAGGGAAGGGCAGGGAGAAGAAGCATCCAGACTCCTTCTCTAAAGTTCCAGAGATTCTGCAGAAACCCACGTAGGAGCTGAGTCAATTTAAGAGCCTACCTTAGAACCTTGCAGGAAGACACTTCTCGTTGTCGGAGAGCAGTCCAAGAGAAAGGCTTTGCTTTCGGAGCTTTTCAAACCAGCACCTTGTTCTGCCGCTCAGTGGCAGAACCACTCTTGTTTTGTCCCACCATCTTGGCCTCCTTCCTCTTGCTCTGCTTGCACCCCTGAAAGCGTCGCTGCTGTGGAACGGTGCAACGTGCTTCCGGAACCAGCCACCCACCCATTGCTGGCCTTTGCAAACCTGGTGCCTATATTTAGCATGGGGTGGGGGGGCAGGGGCCAGCCTTGCTTCCCCCTTCTTCTCTGTTCAGAGGCAGAGAGAAGCTTGCAGCAATGCAGCGTGGTTCCTCTTACAAGAGGAAAACCAGAAAGGAAGTTTTATCTGGGAGCCAGAAAGCGCCCTCACCACCTAGGGAGGGGGTTTAATGGGGGGGGGAGCACCTGGAAGAATGACCCCCAGACCATCAACTGCACACCCCCTCCCCCGATATTTGTCTGAGGGGTGCGACGGGGGAGGAATTTAATTCAGTTTGCATTTAAAGGCAAAACTATCTGTTTCAAAACTGCTAAAGCAACACACAAACTGAAGCACGGCCATCATTTGAAATCCACAGTTCTCTGAATGCTGCAATGCAGTTTTCCAGGAGCTGTCTACAAAAATACAGAGATGAGGGGAAATCGTACACACCTTAATGAAAGTAGCATAAAAAATTGCATCAGTTTAGGGAAAGCTGCATTGCAAAAATGTGTATCTTAGTCAAAACGGCACGCAAAACTGTGTTTATTAGGAGAAAGTTACACGAAAACACTTGTGAATGTTTGCCAGGATTTTTTCCCCCATGGTAAATTGCTGCAGAAATGTGGATAATTTTAGGTTTGGAAAAAATGAGAACCTGAGAGAATGGAAATTGACAAATTCACCCATCCCCACTGAGACAGCAAGAAAGCAAAGTACCGCTGTCTAAATGTTCAGGAATTGGTGCTTGATCATTTGGAGTGCCCTTCCTGAAACTCAAAAGCTTTGCCTCCATTTTAGCCATATTCACAGAATCATAGAATTGTAGAATTGTAGTTAGGGACAAAGAAGAACCATCCTATCCTCCATAATGAAAAATTGCAAGCATGGATTCAGTGTGATAATGAAACAAACTACCCCCGAAACTGTGCAAAAATAATCCAAATTCTGTGCTAAGCAGAGGTGTTGTAGTTCAGGATTGTGAGGGGTGGAGGGATTGAAGACCCAATTCTATTTCTGCAGCAGACTCTCTGTCTCCAGGATCCCTGAAATGGCCAATCAGACTGTAAGGAGAGCCTTTTAGCCACTGAGAAGGTGTGACTGGAGCCCGACACTGGGGATGGGCTCCTAGGATCACTCTGGAGAAGTCACAAAGGAAGGACGTCAAGGAGTTGATATAGAATCATAGAATGGTGAAGTCCAACCCCTTGCAAAGCAGGAATCTCAGCTGAAGCATTCCATGACTGATATCTGAGCAAGGGGAGTCCACAATATGTTCCGAAGCTAAGCATTTAGGAACACAAAGTGCTTCAGTTTCAAGAGAACGGTGTGCAGGTTCTCTTACATGCAATGGAACTTCAAGGAAAAGACAACCTAAGTCACTCTTAGATAAGATATTGGAGCACACCAAAATCATTTGCCCATGGAAAATGCATAGAAAATAGTAGAAAGGGAACACAAAGAGATCTGCACAGATCACTGCAATGCACCCCTCATTATGATTATTGTATAATCTTAGGGGGAGATGTGGCTTCACGGTGGCTGTGAAGGGACTCTGCTCTTCTGAATTTACCACTATGCTACTGGTGCTGTGGAAAGCTCAGTTCCTACAAACTAAGCCGACGTCCACATTTTCCTCTTATTTTGCATAATTGATTCTGTCTTTGTATACGGCTGCCATGAACTGGCTGGATGCAGAGAGTGGAGGGGGGAACCATCTGGGGAACCCCCAAAGGAACCCCCAGGGGAAGAAGGCTCAGAGTCAGGGGATTGGTGGTGGGATGACGATGAGTGATCAGAGAGTGAAGGCTGGGAGGAGGAGGTGTCAGAAGCTGTGTCCAGGGCAGCTGTCTAGCAGCTCCATTTGGTACGCAGGCTGAGACCCTACCTGCCCATGGACTGTCTCGCCAGAGTGGTGCATGCTCTAGTTATCTCCCACTTGGACTACTACAATGTGCTCTACGTGGGGCTGCCTTTGAAGGTGACCTGGAAACTGCAACTAATCCAAAATGTGGCAGCTAGACTGGTGACTGGGAGTGACTGCTGAGACCATATAACACCGGTCCTGAAAGATCTTCATTGGTTCCCAGTACGTTTACAAGCACAATTCAAAGTGTTGGTGTTGACCTTAAAAGCCCCAAACGGCCTCAACCCCGTATACTTGAAGGAGAGCCTCCACCTCCATCATTCAGCCCAGACACTGAGGTCCGAGGGCCTTCTGGTGGTTCCCTCACTGTGAGAAGTGAGGTTACAGATTACCAGGCAGAGGGTCTTCTCAGTAGTGGCACCTGCCCTGTGGAACACCCTCCCATCATGTCATGGAAATAAACAACTCTATGACTTTTAGAAGACATCTGAAGGCAGCCCCGTTTAGGGAAGTTTTTAATGTTTGATGTTTTATCGTGTTTTTAATATTCTGTTGGGAGCCGCCCAGAGTGGCTGGGGAGGCCTAGCCAGATGGGCGGGCTATAAGTAATATATTATTATTATTATTATTATTATTATTATTATTATTATTATTATTA
>JAXCMG010000036.1:13989552-14102234 GCA_034642415.1 Podarcis siculus
TTCCTTCCTTCCTTCCTTCCTTCCTTCCTTCCTTCCTTCCTTCCTTCCTTCCTTCCTTCCTTCCTTCCTTCCTTTCTTTTACCAGCCAATTGATTTATTGTTTGAAGGCCTTCATATACTGAACTGTGAACTTTTTAAATGAGGGTGCATAAAATTTGAAGGCAAAAATAAAAGCATGCAAAGATACGAACAACGAAAATTCCTCATAAAATGCCTGCGGAAACATGCAAGTCTTTGTGCCTGAAGCTGACAGAGGGCTTCTCCTTAGCCTGGGGAAACTCCTCAAAAATGGCATCCTTTTTTCGCCGTCTGAAATGGTCCAGTCCACTCTGCGGCCGCCTCCTTCTGCCGGCCCCAGAGGAGGCGGAAGGGAAGCAAAGAGCCACAACCCCCCTGCCTTCACCTGTTGGGTGGCATAGCAGCAATTCCAGCTGCTGCCCCTTCCACATCTGGGCCCAGATGTGTCTCCATTGCAGAGCATGCCTCTAAGGCAGTGGTGGCCAAACTTGGCCCCCCAGCTGCCTTCGGACCACAACTCTTATCATCCCTAGCCAACAGGACCAGTGGTCAGGGATGATGGGAATTGCAGTCCCCAAACAGCCGGAGGGACAAGTCTGGCCACCACTGCTCTAAGGGGACGCCTAGTTCTGGCGGATTTCTGTTGCAATGATCCCAGCTGCTCTCCTGGGGCTCTGAGGAAGTATGAGCACTCCCCACCCGTCACTCAACAGGAAACTGGAGGAAGCACAGTGAATGTGGCGAGGTGCTCCTCTGTATCTTATCACGTGTGCTTCAAGCTTTGCAGCTGCACCAGGGCTCCTCTGTCCAATCCTACTGCTGGGATCCGGTTGGCTGTGTGTCATTGAAGTGCAGCCATAATGGGACTGGATGAAGTTATCAGCAGGACTGGGGTTAATAACAATAACATTGCAAAAATCAGGGAGTAAAGGAGCTGATCACATTGGATTTCATTGCATATGACTCAATGAAGTGTCTATGGCCAGCTGCTCATACTAAACCTCTGCACAGGCTGATATCTGGAGTGTAATTTTCTAATGGTGGGGGACCTTGCTTTTCTAGCTGGGGGGAAAATCTGTTAGCCCTTAAAGGTAAAGGTACCCTGACCATTAGGTCCAGTTGCAGACGACTCTGGGGTTGCACTCTCATCTCGCTCTATAAGCCGAGGGAGCTGGCGCTTGTCTGCAGACAGCTTCTGGGTCATGTGGCCAGCATGACTAAGCCGCTTCTGGTGAACCAGAGTGCATGGAAACGCTGCTTACCTTCCTGCTGGAGTGGTACCTATTTATCTACTTAAGCTTTGACATGCTTTTGAACTGCTAGGTGGGCAGGAGCAGGGACCGAAAAACAGGAGCTCACCCCGTCACGGTGATTCGAACCGCTGACCTTCTGATTGGTAAGCCCTAGGCTCTGTGGTTTAGACCACAGCGCCACCTGCATCCCTTCTGTTAGACCTCACTGCAAAGAAATTATTGCCTAATTTCAGGTTGTTTTAAAAACCCTGATGTATTCCCTACTGTTTATTTTGTATCCCTGCTCAGGCTGAGTTGCACCCCAACCTCTGTGGCCTCTGCCCACCCACCTGGGTGACTGGGCAAGAGGCAGAAGGGTCCCTCTCAGCCTCCCTGGCATTGTTTAGCATGCAGCTCTATCCCTGCCAATATCTCCCCGCTGTTTGCCCGCAGAGAATAGCCTAGTTGCTTTAATACCTAGTTATTTTGCTTTCTTCCGGACATTTGGATTTTGATTCCCTTGTTTTATGCAACCGCCACTGGGTTTCTCTAACTGAGATGGCTTAATTCAGATTCCTCTCCTACCCCAGCAAGGCTGGCAGAAATAATGGATAACTCAGTGCAGTATGTGGACGGAAAGATAGAACAGATGACTGCCTGATATGGGGCAATGATGGCTGAAAGCTCACTTGAAGTCTATGGGAGGAGGGCTAGGCCGGAAACCATTAAAACAACTACTAGTATTGCTACTATTACTACTACTACTGTTATTACTATTACCCACTCAGTAAAAAAGGTAAAGGACCTCTGGACGGTTAAGTCCAGTCAAAGGTGGGGTTGTGGCGCTCATCTCGCTTTCAGGCCGAGGGAACTGGCGTTTGTCCACAGACAGCTTTCCAGGTCATGTGGCCAGCAGGACTAAACCACTTATGGTGCAACAGAATACCGTGACGGAAACCAGAGCGCACGGAAATGCTGTTTACCTTCCCGCTGCAGTGGTACCTATTTATCTACTTGCACTGGTGTGCTTTTGAACTGCTAGGTTGGCAGGAGCTGGGACAGAGCAACAGGAGCTCACTCTGTCATGAGGATTCGAACTGCCGACCTTCTGATCCCAAGAGGTTTAGACCACAGTGCCACCTGCACCCCTCACCCACTCTGTAGAGGGGATTACCCACTGCTGTAAAGGGAAGTGAGGGGCAGGTGTTCTTGTCCATCTGGGAAGGGAGCCCATCTAGGAGAAGGAAAACTCTGATCCTAAACCTTCTCTGCCTCCTGGAATATTTTTGGGAGAAGAAAAGGCTCAGGAGTAATTCTGGCCTCTCCTGCTGCCCAGCTGGTGCCAAACATCATGCTCTGCTTTCCTTTGGACCCCATCAGTGAGGCCGAGAGGAGCATCTAGTCATCTGGGCAGCCCACGACCTCCATCCACACTGTCCAGGCTTCCGCCCGAGGGAGGTCACTTTGGCATGGCAAATGGGTCAGACACAGAGCAAGGCATGTCTCTGTCTCTGCAGCTGCCAGCATCATCCAAACCCACAGATAAAACTCTTTCATACACAGCTCTCCCTTGGCCCATGCTCTCCATCCTCAGATGATGTGGTGTCCTGTAAGTGTGGTGGGAAAAGGCCCCGTGCATTTGTCTCCATGGCAACAGAGCAGCCTCTTTGGATATGGTAACTAGCAGAACCCACCTGGCCAGCCAAAGCCATGCATAGAATCATAGAATCGTAGAGTTGTCATCTAGTGCAACCCCAGGCCCTTAACAAAGGAAATGGTTTGGCTGGCTCAGCAGCCTCTTCTACTAGATTCTAAGCAGGCCTGGAAGGGAGCCTCAGGTATCACCCAAACTGACCCCTCCAAAACACATAACAGTATTTTGTGAGTGAAGCATTGTTTCCCCAACCTTCAGTTTAATCTGAGATTAAGAAGATCACGGGAGTCTAGAGGTTCATTCTGCCTTTCGGACAAATATTTAACCATCTTTTTTCTTTGCTAATGCCTCACGGAGAAAAGGTTACAAGATATGAAGCAGAAGGAAACAAAACCAGCTCATTTACAGCACAAGAACCAGAGGATGCTTCAAAGTTTCCACGTAAGCTCTTCACACTTCCCCTATTTGGGAAGTGGCAAGCCTCGAGTCGGAGACACACTTTGTAAACCGACACATTCACATCGACGTCCAAAAATGAGAATGGGTGACAGGCAGGCCACTGACGTGAACACTTTTTTGAGAGAGAGAGAGAGTGAGAAAGAGAGAGCAGGGGAGATATCCAGGCTGCAAAATGGGGCAGATTAAGACCATCATCTGTAAAGGCAAAGGGAAAAGTCTGCTGCAATCTTCTGCATTTCCCCTCTAAGTGAGCCTCAGCAAATTCAGTGGGGCTTAACCCGAGAAAGGCCCTCTCCAGATGTCCTTTTCATTGTTCATCTGTTCATTTTTTGCTCAGGGCAGTAATAGATGAACCCCCTTTCAATATTATTTGCACCTGCAAAAGCTTTGGGGTGGCCCTACTGCTTGGTTTCCAATCAGTAAATGTCCTAGTGTTGTTGCTGTTTTTGTTGAGCTACAGAGCAAGCACTCCCCTCCAGGTGACAATGACGTGGAGCAGAAAGATGTGAGGATGGTCCAGTATGAATCTGCCACGAATGGACTCTTATTGTGTCAACGGAGCATTGCAAAAGGCACCCACCCCCTCCTGCTTTCCATAGAATCATAGGATTGTCAATTCGGGAGGGATCCCCAAAGGATTTCTAGTCCAAAGAAATCCCAGCAGATGGCCACACAACCTCTAACCAGCTCCGTAAATGCCAACCAATCCAGCAGCAACCGCAAGGAAGCCAGCTCTCCTAGTGCCAGAGTCTCACGGGGCCCCAGGCGACCTTCTGCCCCATCACCTGTTGTTGTTTTTAAAGCATAAAAGATGTAATCTCCGTGCTAAACCTTCACTCGTTTCCACCGAAACGGCACTAACAGGAAGTACGTGGGAGTGGCTGCACCACCAAGAAGCGAGCTGAAGTCGCCACAAGATCGGGCTGCCCTAGGACGGAATCATCTATCTATTTATTAAATTTGCTGGTCGCTTTACCTTGCCCAAAGCAACCCAAAGCAACCTGCAAACTGTTCCGGAAATTACGGGGGGGGGGCACATCTTTACAGTTGTTAAATGTTACAAATATTATGCATAAAGGTATCCTTTCAACTTGACAGCTCAGGGAAGTCACCTAGCTTTAAAAATCATATAAAATCAACTCCTTTGCCAGTTTCCTTCGTTCCACTGCCAATTTGCTTCATTGGCCAAGGACTTGTAAACCACTCGGTCCCCGCCATAATCCCTCAAGCGGGAGGTCATGTATTCACAGGAAGGTACTCATAGGTGTCAATCGCTGGGCAAAGGCACTCCTCCGGATTTGCCCAGGTGCCAGACTACGCAAACCAAAGTTCTATTGTCCCTTTGTAGTTGATGCTTAGAATGTACTTCCCAACACATACTTCCTGTATCCGCCTGTTGCCCCAACACATTCCTCCTATGTTAATCATGTATAACTATCCCCTTTTCTGATGTAGCAATGATGTAGTGATGATGCTTAATGAACTGTATGCTGGGATAAGATAGAAACTTTTAAAAGTCCTTCTCACCCCATCCTCAGGGTCCAAAATTCCTCTTTGAACCTGTTGCACAATAAACTTTGGTCTACAGCTATTTGCTCCGGTTGGTGGCTGGACTCCTTCGTTTATTCCACAGGGACCCGCGGGCTCTGCCTGATGAGCTGGGTGACTGAGCAGCCTCGCACCTAGATTTTTCCGTAACACAACCAAACTGCAACGCCACAAAAAGGCCTATTGATATCAAATAGGTGCCTTCACTTTGCTTTTCCCGGCACCTGCTAAAAACATTTTTTTGTTTAGACAAACCTACCCAAGTGTCTGGAATGCTGGTGTGTTTACAGTTTGTTGCGTGTTTTAATATTTTTGACCGTCTAAATTGCTTGATTTTATTGTTTTATTCTTTTCGTAAACCACATTGAGGTTTTTCCCTTTTTTTACAATCAAGCGTAATACAGTGGTACCTCTGGTTACGAACGCTTCAGGTTACGAGCTCCGCTAACCCAGAAGTAGCTGCTCCTGGTTGCGAACTTTGCCCCAGGATGCGAACAGAAATTGTGTGTCTGAGGCATGCGCGCAGCGGGAAACCCCGTTAGTGAAAGCGCACCTCAGGATAAGAACAGTTTCAGCTTAAGAATGGACCTCCGGAATGAATTAAGTTCATAACCAGAGGTACCACTGTATAAATTTTATGAACTAAGTAAAGAAAAAAATTGAAACCTATGCGTTCTGAATATTTGCATTTGCGGGGAGGGGAAGCTGCGAAGCAGACATGGATTGCAAGAGATGCTGCATGCGCAACCTTAAATTTTTGAGGGTGCACATCCCCCAGAAAACACCCCAGTGCTCACTAAGGGACCTGGCTGGATGGCCCCTTAACCATCTTCACCTGTTTGCTTTGAAATGCAACATCTTTTCCTTGCCAAACTACAGAGGCTGCTTTGTGTAGCTGGAGAGCATCCTTGAAAGGGCTTCAGGGATGAGGAGGCAAAGCCTCTGCCGGCACAATGGCTGCGTCTGCTTCCCGAGGCCAGCCCTTTGTGAGAACAACAGTTTACAAAAGCCGCTTCTTCCTAATCTTTAGACAATGCTGTGTGTATATTTAACCTTTGCAACAAAAGCATGTCAAACATTTCGGGCCCGGGCGGGTGGGTGTCTCCAGACGCTTTACTCTGGAGTAGTTCCAGCGAAGTCGGCAGGCTGCTTTCAGAGGAATTGGCTGGAGGATTATAGCCTTGGACTGACATTTTCCATAATCTTCTGGTGATAGTTGATACGTCCCTCTTCCGCTGCGCGGCAGGCAGCAAAGGGACCTGATTAGAATGGGTTGTGCATCTTTTCTTCTTGCTGAGTCCATCGCACCTCGCCTGCATCCTTTTACAGCAGCATGAAACTTGAATGTAAGGTTGCCAACTGTCCTACCTTGAGCCCTCAGTGCTGGGGGGCAGGAAACTTCCAGGGGCCACCTATAGATTCCTGCAATGCGTTATACATAGAGCTGCCTCCGAAGACAGTTCGGAAACTTCAGCTAGTGCAGAATTCAGCAGCCAGGTTGCTCACCAGGCCAAGGTGGTTTGAGCATATAACGCCAATTCTGGCCCGACTGCATTGGTTGCTGGTTAGTTCCTGAGCCCAATTCAAAGTGCTGGTTTTGACCTAGTAAAGGTAAAGGGACCCCTGACTATTAGGTCCAGTCGTGACTGACTCTGGCGTTGCGGCGCTCATCTCGCTTTATTGGCCGAGGGAGCCGGCGTACAGCTTCCGGATCATGTGGCCAGCATGACGAAGCTGTTTCTGGTGAACCAGAGCAGTGCACAGAAACGCCGTTTACCTTCCCGCTGGAGCGGTACCTATTTATCTACTTGCACTTTGACATGCTTTTGAACTGCTTAGGTGGGCAGGAGCAGGGACCGAGCAACGGGAGCTCACCCCGTTGTGGGGATTCGAACCGCCAACCTTCTGATTGGCAAATCCTAGGCTCTGTGGTTTAACCCACAGCGCCACCCGTGTCCCTTTTGTAGGTTTTGACCTACAAAGCCTTAAACAGCTCAGGAGAGCATTACCTCAAGGACCCCCTCTCCCTATAGGAACTGACCCAGACCCTGCATTCATCACCTGCAGCCCTTCTTTGAGCCCCATGAGCGGTCTGGAGAGTGGCAGCCTAGGAAGCGGCCTTTTCTGTGGTGGCTCCCCATTTGTGGAATGCTCTCCCAGGAATGCTCATTTGGTGCCTTCATTACGTATCTTTAGGCGCCAGGTGAAAAAGTTTCTCTTCAACCAGGTGTCCAGCTGATTAGCATTCTATGGCCTTTTAAATGTGTCTGTGGGAGGGGGGTTATTATTGGTTTGTTTTTGTTCTGATTTTTACCACATATTTTGTGCTTTTTATGAGCCTAGGACTTGCCGATCAGAAGGTCGGTGTTTCAAATCCCTGCGACGGGGTGAGCTCCCGTTGCTTGGTCCCTGCTCCTGCCAACCTAGCAGCTTGAAAGCACATCAAAGTGCAAGTAGATAAATAGGTACCGCTCCGGCGGGAAGGTAAACGGCGTTTCCGTGCGCTGCTCTGGTTCGCCAGAAGCGGCTTAGTCATGCTGGCCACATGACCCGGAAGCTGTACGCCGGCTCCCTTGGCCAATAAAGCGAGATGAGCGCCGCAACCCCAGAGTCGGCCACGACTGGACCTAATGGTCAGGGGTCCCTGTACCTTTTTATATTGTAACTTAATATTGTCAACCGCCCTGACAGCCAAAGAAGAAGAAGAAGAAGAAGAAGAAGAAGAAAAAGAAGAAGAAGAAGAAGGGCTAGAGGCAACACTTGGCTGAGCAATGAAGGTGACTCTTGTCTTTGTACCAGATGTTGCTGGACATCTGTCGGGAGCTGCATGCTAACTGTGGGCGGGGCCAAAGCCAGAAGTGGGTGGGGCCAGAGCCCCCAAGTGGGTGGAACTACTCCCATTCACTCTCTGTTTTCCCCCTCTTCATCTGCCGCAGAGACACAGTGCTCCTTCCAGCGGTTTGTATGGATTATTTTACGAGGGCAGTTGAAATTTCTCCACCGGGCTGTCTGTAGCCCTAGGGCCACAGGTTGCCGACCCTGCTCTAGTGAAAAGGGGCAAAACCAACTTTTGCAGGGAATCAAAGAGGAGAGAGAAGTGGAGAGACATGCTTCCCCCCTTTTTACAACTCAATGGCTTCGTGCTACAGGTTCCAATCACGCACCTCTGAGAGCAACCCATTGTAACCCAAAAAGCCCACAAAGATATTGGAAAACAGAAAGGCTAGTCTCAAAAAAATGTTCACCTCCATTAAAACTATTGACCCGAGCTGGAGGGGGTGGGGAGCAGCCTCTAAGCAGTGGGAACGTTCGCACAGGCAAGTAACTCTTAGGCGTTTCCACACACAAACATGTATCTATGCCTGTGAGCATTCCATCAGCAAAACTGAAAATAAACTACCGAGCTTAAAAAATAATAATGAAAGGAGCAGCGGAGAGAAGGCAGTTTAATAAACCCAAGTCTTCCCAACAGAGGTCAATGCCAAAGTTCCCCACGACTAATAAAACAGCAAAAGGCTGGGAGCGATACAACTTGTTTACATGGTCTGGGGATACAGAGTTGCTGTCCATCTGTTATCCTGATGGAACGTCCTGTTATGGGCTTTGAGGCAGCAGAAAGCGAAGCAAAGGGGAGGCTTTGCGAAGGAGCCTGACCATCAAAACCAGC
Source organism: Podarcis siculus (assembly GCA_034642415.1). Taxonomy (NCBI): domain Eukaryota; kingdom Metazoa; phylum Chordata; class Lepidosauria; order Squamata; family Lacertidae; genus Podarcis; species Podarcis siculus. The sequence goes on from JAXCMG010000036.1 coordinate 13,998,131, forward strand.
AAGATTCATTATTCTGGTCTCAAGGATATCAAGAAATATCTAAACTAAGTCAATCACCTGTTGAGGCTTTCCCACAGCTGAAGACACGGACGCAACATGGGAGCTCCCCACTCTAAAGAGCTTTTGACGTGGATCTTAGCTGCAGCCTGGATTTTGGTAGCCCAGCAATGGGAAATCATGAAATTGCCTAAAGGGGAACAGCAATTGGTGCACCTGCTACCCCAGGAGTCAGGGTGTATAGGACTCAAGGCCACCCAAGTCCTTTGGGGACCCGAGGCATGAAATCCCACAATCACCTCTCCTGTTCTCCGGCAGTAAAAATGCAACAATAAATTCAACACCTAAGAATTTGCTTTTGACATGGGTGTTGGCTGCAGCTAGGATTTCAATAGCCCAGAATGGGAAAACGGTGAAATATTGGCATTTCTCTGTGTGGTATAAGAACTTACGGACTTTGGCTATTGTGTGTGGGGGGAATCACACGTAAACTGTGTGTCTCCAGAGGGAAGGAGGGTCCAGAATGCATTTATGTCATCTGGTGGGACATTATTATGCTTCGGACTTAGATGCTCAACATTCACCATCCACACCAGCTGGGGAAATATGGGTGTCTTGATTTACATTGGTGTGTCCCCATTTATTCACTCCTGTCTCAGCGACATCTATGCCGAATGACCACTGGGAGGAGCGCAGAGAGAAGAAATGCCATGATGCATTTGCAGCAGCACAACTGGACGCCTTCACCTGCCCCTGCTGCAACAAAACATGTCTCTCCCATATCTGCTTCTACAGCCACAGCAGGCTCTGCAACCTTCCTCTGTGAAGGCACACTCCTTCATTGTCTCCCGAGACAGACGAATGCTGATCAGTTTCTTTCTCTTACTATTTATTGTTCGCTTGCTTTGTATATAATAATACTAATACTAATACTAATATTAATAATTATTTTTTATTTATATCCCGCCCTCCCCAGCCGAAGCCGGGCTCAGAGCAGCTAACAACAGTAAAAATAACACAGTTTACATAAAATCATAATCATTTAATTGAAATACAGTGGTCCTCAGGTTAAGTACTTAATTCGTTCTGGAGGTCTGTTCTGAACCTGAAACTGTTCTTAACCTGAAGCACCACTTTAGCTAATGGGGCCTCCCGCTGCCACCGCACGATTTCTGTTCTCATCCTGAAGTAAAGTTCTTAACCCGAGGTACTATTTCTGGGTTAGAGGAGTCTGTAACCTGAAGCGTATGTAACCTGAAGCGTATGTAACCTGAAGTGTATGTAACCTGAGGTACCACTGTACATTCTAAAATCAATTCATTCTAAAATCAATTCAGAGTCAAATTAATGGCAACCATTGGGCTAGAGTTGTATGAAGATTACAAAAGGAGGGGGTAATATGATGTAACACCCTGCTACTGCACTATTGGGTTGTTAAAACATCATAATAATCCAGCATGCTGGATTGTGATTCAAGCATGGCATGCTGAGGAATTTGGTAACAGAGACTGGAACTGCCTCTGGAGAGGCTGCCCAGCAGGCGAAAGCAGCCTTCCCCAACCTGGTGCCCAGCAGATATTTCGGGAGCACAGCTCCCATTAGCCCCAATCGGCACCATCACCCCTGCTATACACTCACATGGTTCCCCTTGGCTGCAGGTAAGAATGGGGCAGAAATCCCATTCAGATCTACTGAATCGCACAACAAGTGAATCTCCGTCAGAATTTCCACTTCTCCATTTTTATTTTTTGCAACGTGCTTCTCCATCCAGGGCCATCTTTACCTGGGAGTGCAAGAGGTGCAGGGCACCTGGGCGCCAAATTCTGGGGGGCACTAGGTTCTTAACTATCTACCTGTTATGAAATAATAAATAATTTTGATCAAGCTAGAAAAACAAACTACATATATAACTAGGTATTTCCGAAATGTATACCTACTGTTTCACTAAAGGACTTTTGACTTTGTGCGCTCCTTTACCAAAGATGCGCCCTGCCAGTGGTGGCGCTCGTCATTCACAACGGCACACAAAATTAACTCTTACATCAAAATATTATGTTACACATTATATTGAGCTGCTATGCGGCAGAGGGGTCAACGGCACTTTTGACACCTTTGTGGGTGGCTAAAGTAAAATTGGGGGCACTGGGTGGATCTTTGCACCCAGCGGTGCATATGCTAAAGACATCACTGTCTCCGGCCAATCAATGTGGGCAAAAATCTGCATGTTCAGGTGAGGCATGCCTAAAGATGTAAAAAAATAACATCCAAAAAAGCATTCTATTCTGGAGAATTCCTTGCAAAAATGTACATATTGAGAGAAATTTGTACTATGATGCTGATGAATTTTTATGAGGACTTTAAAGAAAAGTAAGAAAGGAAATCAATCAGTTTATTACCTGTTCTCCACCATCATGCCCCAGGGCAAGAAAGGAAATCACAAACTGATATTTGAAATGTGGAGAAAGGGAAAATGCGAAACTGAGAGAAGCCAAAATCAACAGATTCCCCAAACTGACAGATTTGGTGGGTGGTTTTAGAGACTTATTTATAGTGACTTATTTATTTATTTATTTATTTATTTAATTGCATTTCATAGAATCATAGAATCATAGAGTTGGAAGAGACCACAAGGGCCATCGAGTCCAACCCCCTGCCAAGCAGGAAACACCATCAGAGCACTCCTGACATATGGTTGTCAAGCCTCTGCTTAAAGACCTCCAAAGAAGGAGACTCCACCACACTCTTTGGCAGCAAATTCCACTGTCAAACAGCTCTTACTGTCAGGAAGTTCTTCCTAATGTTTAGGTGGAATCTTCTTTCCTGCAGTTTGGATCCATTGCTCCGTGTCCGCTTCTCTGGAGCAGCAGAAAACAACCTTTCTCCCTCCTCTATGTGACATCCTTTTATATATTTGAACATGGCTATCATATCACCCCTTAACCTCCTCTTCTCCAGGCTAAACATGCCCAGCTCCCTTAGCCGTTCCTCATAAGGCATTGTTTCCAGGCCTTTGACCATTTTGGTTGCCCTCCTCTGGACATGTTCCAGTTTGTCAGTGTCCTTCTTGAACTGTGGCGCCCAGAACTGGACACAGTACTCCAGGTGAGGTCTGACCAGAGCAGAATACAGTGGCACTATTACTTCCCTTGATCTAGATGCTATACTCCTATTGATGCAGCCCAGAATTGCATTGGCTTTTTTAGCTGCCGCGTCACACTGTTGGCTCATGTCAAGTTTGTGGTCAACCAAGACTCCTAGATCCTTTTCACATGTACTGCTCTCAAGCCAGGTGTCACCCATCTTGTATTTGTGCCTCTCATTTTTTTTGCCCAAGTGCAATACATTTCTCCCTGTTAAAATTCATCTTGTTTGTTTTGGCCCAGTTCTCCAATCTGTCAAGGTCATTTTGAAGTGTGATCCTTTCCTCTGGGGTGTTAGCCACCCCTCCCAGTTTGGTGTCATCTGCAAATTTGATCAGGATGCCCCCCCCTTTTCTCCGAGGATCCCAAGTTGGCGTACATGGTTATTCCCCCTCCTAATTTAATCCCCACAGCAGCCCTGCAACGTCCCGTAGGTTAGCAGTAACATCAGCAGTAACATCTAGACCATGGGAGCATTTCAGCCCTGTTCTTGAGTTTTTTAAAATCTAAAACAGCTTATCTTGTATTAATTTCTTTGAATTTGTACCATTTAGGTTTTTAAAACCTTTTTATAAAGGCAATCATAGAATTTTCACAGCTGAGTTCTCAACTCTTTATTACTGTGCTTGGCTTTCTTTAAGTTGGGCTGTGTCTAAAACTTGCCATTGAGGTTTTCAAACCTTTGTTGTAAAGTCAGTATTAGAAACTGTGCCTTTGAGTCCTCAATCCTTTATTACTGCGCTTTGCTTCACCTGGGTCGAGCTAGGATTATAATACTTCAGAATTTTTGAGACTTTTACCCTTTTTTTTGAATTTTGGTCATTTAAGGTTTATGATTCCTCTATTTCCTTCTGAGGAAACTGAATAGTTCAGTGAAATGAGGTTTGTAGCCGGCATCCTGTTAAGGCTTTGTTCAATTTTAGGTTTTTCTAATTTTTTCCTTAAACTTTTTGATTTTTATTATTTAGTTTATTTCCATAAGATAATATTTCTAGTTGATTCTCGTTTCAGGGATTTTCACAATATTTCATTTGTTTTCTGCAATGTAGGTTAGGCTGAGAGAGAGGCAGTTGACTGACTTCCCACGTCACCCTGTGAGCTTCAGGCCCGAGTGTGGGATTCGAACTCTGGACTCTCCCAGGTCCAAGCCCAGCATTCTAACTGTGAAGTGCAAACTCTGTCTTACTAACTATCTTGCCTGTGAGAGCTCAGCCCCAGAACCTGTTTCCAAGCCCAGGGTACAGCCTTGAAAAGCATGAAGCAACTGCAGAGAGGAGAGTACCTCTGAGCATGTGCAGGGACTCTCTGTACACAGATGCATCCCAAGGCTTCACAGACTAACTAGTAAGGCTATGTCTTCCCCACAGGCTGGTCGGCACCGTCCTTTTCCTCTTTTGCCTGAGATCAAGGGAAGCGAAAGGGAGAGGAAGTACGTGGGCGAAACATCGCCGCTGGGGAGGAAGCAGCAGTGAGAGTTCTGCTAGCAAAATAATCACGGCGGGGCCTGCAGTTAAGAGCGCGGCAAAGTGTGGGAAGGAGAGAAGAGTGTGTGGGAGGCCAGAAGAAAGAAACAGAGAAGAGGAAGAAGACGAGATTGTGAATGAGTAACATGCAAAGGGACTATTTATAGGGCAAAGTCTGTGTCACACATCCTTTCCCGAAAGGGAAGCACAGCGAGGGAGGGAAAATGTCCCCCCCCCCCCAGCTGTGTGTCTGAGGATCAAAACATCCTTTCCCCAGTTCACCTTGCTCCAGCCGTGATCTCATTTATTTCTATTAATTTAATAAAAGTGTATGCCGCTTTTCAAGAAAACCTCTTCCCAAGCCACATGCAAGGGAAAGTGCGTAGCTCAGGGGGTTAGAGCATATTCTGGATGGTGGCTAATGGATTGAGGTTGAATCCTGACAAGACAGAAGTACTGTTCTTGGGGGACAGGGGCGGGCTGGGTGTGGAGGACTCCCTGGTCCTGAATGGGGTAACTGTGCCCCTGAAGGACCAGGTGCGCAGCCTAGGAGTCATTTTGGACTCACAGCTGTCCATGGAGGCGCAAGTCAATTCTGTGTCCAGGGCAGCTGTCTACCAGCTCCATCTGGTACGCAGGCTGAGACCCTATCTGCCCGTGGACTGTCTCGCCAGAGTGGTGCATGCTCTGGTTATCTCCCGCTTGGACTACTGCAATGCGCTCTACGTGGGGCTACCTTTGAAGGTGACCCGGAAACTAGAACTAATCCAGAATGAGGCAGCTAGACTGGTGACTGGGGGCGGCTGCCGAGACCACATAACACCGGTCTTGAAAGACCTACATTGGCTCCCAGTACTTTTCCGAGCACAATTCAAAGTGCTGGTGTTGACGTTTAAAGCCCTAAATGGCCTCGGTCCAGTAGACCTGAAGGATCATCTCCACCCCCATCGTTCAGCCCGGACACTGAGGTCCAGCGCCGAGGGCCTTCTGGCAGTTCCCTCACTGCGAGAAGCAAATCTACAGGGAACCAGGCAGAGGGCCTTCTCGGTAGTGGCACCCGCCCTATGGAATGCCCTCCCATCAGATGTCAAAGAGATAAACAACTACCTAACATTTAGAAGACATCTGAGAACAGCTTACAGCATGGGGATGATCCTACACAGCTCAGTTGGTTAGAGTGTGGTGCTCATAGTGCCAAGGTTGCAGGTCCAATCCCCGCATGGGACAGCTTTATATATTCCTGCATTTCTGGGGGTTGGGCTAGATGATCCTCAAGGTCTCTTCCAACTCTACACTTCTATAATTCTATGGTCTGTGATCCTACTTGCAGGATGCTGGAAGGCAGAGTCAGCCAGAAGGTAGATCTACAATAGTACAGTGGTACCTCGGGTTACAGACGCTTCAGATTATATATGCTTCAGGTTACAGACGCTTCAGGTAACAGACTCCACTAACCCAGAAATAGTACCTTGGGTTAAGAACTTTGCTTCAGGATGAGAACAGAAATCGTGCTCCGGTAGCGTGGCGGCAGCAGGAGGCCCCATTAGCTAAAGTGGTGCTTCAGGTTAAGAACAGTTTCAGGTTAAGAACAGACCTCCGGAACGAATTAAGTTCTTAACCTGAGGTACCACTGTATATGACTCATAAGTGTTTGCCAATGGCAACAGTGGCAACAAAACTCTTTCCTCCCCAAGTCCCAAATAAGGCTCCTGAAACAAAGGGTTTTCCCAGACTGATGTTGCTTTCGTGGTGGGAGTCCTACACACACAGACAAAGTCAGGTTGCACAATTATAATTGATTGGGAGGTCTTGCGAAACAAACCCGCTTCCCTAAAAGAACAGACTTTTTTTTGGAGTAAGGAAATTGACAGGGAGATGCACTGGTAAGTCTGAGACAACTGTGCTCATTAAATAGCTGGAGCTGCCTACTCTTCCTGAAGACAGAGTGGTACATATACAGGCCATATGGAAGTGCCCCAAGAATGCTTGGGGGGGGGGGAAGAGTGGATCTCAGTTCTGTAATCTCAGTCCTGATTCTGAAATCGGTGCTAGGAACTCAGATAGGGACATGTTGGGAATTACCTCCTTCACTTGAGCCGACGTATCTGCCATCACCAACTGCCCTGCACCCACCCAGCCCTGGCGATGGTTAATGGACTTTAGGATTCTAGCAAAATATAGATCCCGCAAGCCTGAAGTCTGTGCACCCCATTCTGACCGCAACCATTTAGGCCCAGTCTGCATGCACAGGTGCGAAAGCAGAGATGGTGGAATGAATTGCATTGCTGCAGACTGTGGGTGGGGAATGTCAATTCTGAATGCTAAATAAAACAAAAACAAAAAACTCAGTGTAAAGAGAAAACATCAGCTTCTACTTCTGCCTTTTCCTGCTGCTAATTTTCTACTTGCAGGCTCCCCGCTGTTTTTGTACTATAGCAAATAATTTTCAACAGCCTGATTTCCCACTTTCAGTCTGAGGTGGTACAGTCCATGCTGCCACCTCCATTAATTCTAACCTTGGGCTCTCTGTTGCCCATGTAGACCAGACCCAGGGTGCTGCATGGCGATGGTTTTCAAAGAACAGTCTTTACTAAAGGTGTCATGGGCTTTGAAGACACTCGAACTCAGGACGCAAGGGAGAAACATGGTAAGAGGAAGGCACGCTTGGCAAATCCACACCGTGATCAACTCCTGTCCAGAAACCAATGTCCCCACTGCGGAAGGACGTGTGGATCCAGTATTGGCCTCCACAGTCACTTGCGGACTCACTGTTAAGACCGTGTTTCTGGAAGACACTTTTACTAGGCTGTAAGGGATCACCAAAGAAAGGTTTTCAAAGAGTGCACCAGGGAACAGGATCAGTGAGAAACTCAGGAATGGTGGCAGAGCTTCCCTGAAAGGCAACTTGCCCCCCACTCCTGATTTTCTCTGTGCAACACGAAGCAATGGCTGCGTTGTAGGAAGTGTGCTGCTTTGTGGTGGGGAGGGTGAGGACCAAGAGGCACCCTGCAGCTGTGGTGGACAGACCTCAAGCTTGCGGTGGGATCGTCTTCCTTCCTTTTTACAAGAACTCTCATGGTCTACCAGACAAGAGTCAGATACAAAATGCTGGCTCAGTGTAAGGTACCAGAATGAGCCACACAATGGGCTGGTCTCAGGGCCGGATTGAGGTTTGATGAGGCCCTCAGCTACTGAAGGTAATGGGGCCCTTTATATGTCCAGCTGTCCTTTGTCAACAACAAATGGTCGCTGTTTTTGTGTGTTGAATATATGCTATATGGTATTTTATGGACCTAATAGGTATCCAAAGCCATTTCCACATAACAAAATACGTATTTTATCTTATATTTTGGAAGTGTACATCCAGTTGTTTTTTTCCTTTACATTTTTTGCCCCCCCCCCCAAAAAAGAGTGGGGCCCTAAGCTATTGCTTGTTTAACTTACATGTAAATCCGGCGCTGGCTGGTCTGCATCTACAAGAACAGATCAACACCTGAATTCTTAAATTATCATGGTTGCTAAGCTCAAAGCAGCCAGCGGAGTTGAGCAAAGATCTTGCCAAAGACAACCAGGTAATGCTCCTATTTTACAGGAGGCTGAAAAACAGGCAATTATTTGTCTATGTCCAATATCATTCAATTTTGTTAACATGTTTAGAATCAGAAAGGCTTGCTGATCTACTGTGTAGATCTACTGCTGATCTACCCAGTAGACGCCAAATCTGCTTTCTGCCAGCTTCTGCCTTGGAACATGCTCAAGAGTGAACCGCAAAATTCAGGAATCTCTTGAAAGAGAAAGGTGTCTGGCCCAGAAAGCCTGGAAAGGACAGCCATATGATAGGAAGCAATTCAAACTCTCCAGGCTTGTATGCATACAATCTATAAAAGCCACTTGTCAGAATAGCCTCTCTCCCACCTCCTTTTGCTCCTTCTCTTCCTCTTCCTTGCAGTTGCTGTTCCTTTGGAAGCATCTGGAGTGGCAAGATAGGCTTGCTTGTTTTCTGCCAGGTTGCCGAAGTGCCAAAAGAAGAGGTTAATTTGTGCCATGGCTCAGGTCCCCCATGCCTGTACTCAGGGCCAACACTCCACTCCAGAATGCACCAAGTGCCCCTGAGCAGACACAGAGGGAATTTCCCCTTGCAAAGGAACAAATGCAGAGTCATAGATTGTCAGAGCTGGAAGGGACCCCTGGCAGCCCAGCCCTTTTGCTCAATGCAGGGTCTTGCAATAACAGCAACCCTGGCAGATGACACTGTCTAGCCTCTGCTGAAATGCCTCCAGCCAAGGAGAGCAGGATGCCTCTGGAGGCTGGCTGCTCCCACTGCCCAGGATCTCTTAGTAGCAAGAAGCCTCTCCTAACCTTTAGCCCAAATCTTCAATTTCCATTCTTTGGCCCTCTGAAGCAACAGATAACATGCTGGGCCTGTCTCCTGTGTGACAACCCTATCACACAGATATTTAAAGATCACCACCGTGATAGACACACCACACATTTGAAGCACATGGCTTCCCACAAATAATCCTGTTTGTGAGGGTGCTGTGAGTGGTAAAGTACAGTTCCCGTGCTCTTTGGGGAGGAAATCATATCTCCCCTGATTCTTCTCTTCTCTGGGCTTAAACACAGTCAGCTCTTTCAAATGCTGCTTATAGGACTGGTGCACATCAAAAATTGGGGTTCCAAATGATGCTCTGGTATTTCCACACTAGCCCACTTTTCAGTGGCTGCATCCATATTGTGGAATACTTCACCCCATGAAGTATCCACCCCTACCCCACCCTTTGGTTTTCTTTCTCCAGCCAGAAAAGGCATATTTAATTATGGCAGCACCATACAGCACCATACATGGTGCTGGAGGAGACTCTTGAGAGTCCCATGAACTGCAAGAAGATCAAACCTCTCCATTCTGAAGGAAATCAGCCCTGAGCACTCAATGGAAGGACAGTTCCTGAAGCTGAGGCTCCAATATTTTGGCCACCTCATGAGAAGAGAAGTCTTCTTGGAAAAGACCCTGATCTTGGGAAAGATGGAGGGCACAAGGAGAAGGGGATGACAGAGAACGAGATGATGGGATAGTGTTCTCGAAGCTACCAGTATGAGTTTGACCAAACTGCGGGAGGCAGTGGAAGACAGAAGTGCCTGGCATGCTCTGGTCCATGGGGTCATGAAGAGTTGGACACAACTAAACAACAACAATTATGGCAGACTTTTGCCTGCTACGACTTACATATGCAGACATTTTTTTCTGTGATCTAGGCCAGTGGTTTTCAACCAGTGTGCCGTGGCACCCTGGGGTGCCTTGAATGATGGTCAGAGGTGCTGTGGGCAACACTGGCCACAGAAAGAATGCAGTTGGTCAAAAGAGCTGAGGACCCAAAAAGGTTGAAAACCTCTGATCTAGGCCATTGCTGATTTTTAACAAATTAATTTTTAAGGTTGTTATTACATGTATTTTAATATTTTTAATTGTGTTGCAATTTTAAATTGTTGTAAGCCACTCCATGTGGTGCAGGGGCACAAGAAGAGTAGAACAGTAATGTTATGTATAAATGAATGAATGAATTTAAAAAAACCTCGTATAGATGAATTGAGTCATGCATGTACAAGTCCCGTTGAGTCTGACTCATGAAGACTATTTCAGTTTAGGAGAGAGTTGTTGCCGCACTGATGATGGTGATGGTAGACAGATGAATTATCATCGATCTGCCTCCTTTGTGAAGTATAACAGGGCAGATCCCTGCCCCAAAGACCTTACAATCAGGGGAGACAAGGAAGGAAAGGAAGGAAAATGGGAGGAGGATGTAAACCATTCAGAGGTTTTGTTACATTAAGTGATTATTTTGAAAAATAGATAAACAATAAGCTCTTGCGCCAGCTTTCATAATGGAGGGAACCCTACTTTCAGTTAGATATAGATATGCTTAGTTACATCAGAGAATGGGGACTTGCAGTGCAAGGCTAATCATGTCATCGCGCCACTCCTTGGTGTGTGGAGTGCCTCAGGGTGCGATTCTCTCCCCGATGCTTTTTAACATCTTTATGCGCCCCCTCGCCCAGCTTAACCGGAGTTTTGGGCTGGGCTGCCATCAGTATGCTGATGACACCCAACTCTATCTGTTGATGGATGGCCATCCTGACTCGGCCCCAGACACACTGATCAGATGCTTGGAAGCTGTGGCTGGATGGTTACGTGGGAGGCGGTTGAAGTTAAATCCTTCGAAGACAGAGGTCCTCTGGCTGGGGCGGGACGATATGGGACTGAGGGGGCAACTCCCATCTCTTGCGGGGGTGCAATTAGTGCCAGCACCGTCCGTTGAGAGTTTGGGTGTAATCTTCGATACCTCCCTCTCCATGGAGGCGCAGATTGCAGCTATTACAAAGGCGGCATTTTTTCATCTCTGCCAAGCTAAGCAGTTGGCTCCTTACCTCTCTCGCCCTGACCTAGCTACTGTGATCCACGCGACGGTCACCTCCAGACTGGATTATTGTAACTCGCTCTACGTGGGGCTGCCCTTGAGACTGACCCAAAAACTCCAGCGGGTGCAGAATGCCGCAGCGAGACTCCTTACGGGGTCTTCGCTTAGAGATCACATTCATCCGGTGCTATACCAGTTGCACTGGCTCCCGGTGGAGTACAGGATCAGGTTTAAGGTGCTGGTTTTAACCTTCAAAGCCCTATATGGCCTAGGGCCCTCGTACCTACGGGACCGCCTCTCCTGGTATGCCCCACAGAGGAACTTACGGTCTTCAAACAAAAACACCTTGAAGGTCCCAGGCCACAGAGAGGTTAGGCTGGCCTCAACTAGAGCCAGGGCCTTTTCGGCTGCGGCTCCAACCTGGTGGAATGCTCTGTCACAAGAGACAAGGGCCCTGCAGGACTTGACATCTTTCCGTAGGGCCTGCAAGACAGAGCTGTTCCGCCAGGCCTTTGGTTAGGGCGCAGCCTGACTCCCTCCTTGGCAACCTTTACAAAACTTTATGGCTGCCATCAATCTTGATTTTAATTAATTTTTATAATGTTTTTATAATGTCGCGCTATTTTGGTGTTGTTAGCCGCCCTGAGCCCGGCTCCGGCTGGGGAGGGCGGGATAGAAATAAAATTTATTATTATTATTATTATTATTATTCAGAAGTAAATCCCATTAAATCCAATGGGGCTTATTCCCAGGAAAATGGAGTTAGGATTCCTGCCTAGGGGAAACTCTGGGATACCAGCACCTCCTCTTCTGTAGTATGTGAGATCTTCCCCACTGTGTCCACTTGAAATGTGAAGGCCAAGTTCTCCAGCTGATGGAGGCAATTTCAGTGACTTCCAGGTGATTTCTGGGTTTGGGGAGGGGAAGAGGAAATCTGCTATTGGTTGTAGTCAAAGTTCAAATGGAGTAATAACTAGTGCGTTTCTCCACCGCTTTGATCTGCAGAACTGGCCCTCTTACTGGTGCCACATAATATTCCTTCCACATTGATAATAAATCAAACTTTAATGTAGCAACGGCCCTTTGGAACTCCCTGCCTATTGACTGTACCATTTTCCGCACCTGCTAAAAACACCTGCTTTTTGTTTAGACGAGCCTGTCCAACCATGTAGCATACTGACATGTGCTTTTTATCACTGACTTAGAATTTTTAATAGTTGCTTTTAACTGCTTCTGCCCATAATTTTATTGCTTTCTTCTTTTTGTAAACCACTTTGAGGTTTTGTTTTAAAAATAATAATCAAGCGATGTATAAATTTTATGTGATAAATGAAATAGACCAATAACTCTCCGCCACTGCCTTCTCCCTGAACGGCGCTGCTGAGCTTACTCCGGAGTAGCCAAGCCACGGTGCCCAGGACTGGGCAAGCGAGAGTGGCCAAAGATTATTTTGCCAATCCTTAACCACGTGCGCCAGGAAGAGAGTCGATGATCGGTCCCATAAAGATCGCGTTGGAACCGCGTTTCCCAGCCAGTTTTTACTTCGGTATTGAAAGAGAAACAAAACCTGAAGCAGAATCGGAAGCGAAGCGGATCTTACCGGCTCTGGTGTCTTTGTCAATTTTCTTCGCGATCCGGGCTGCCTGCCCAGAGGGCGATCCCGGAGCGCATCCTTGGCGCTTGTTGCTGCTCGGATCCGACGCGAGGCTCTTGCTGGCAGAGGAGCGGAGTCAGGCGCGCTGGGGACGCCCGGCGGAGGGGCGCGGATGAGGCGTCTCGGAGTGAGGCCGGGAGGCGGGGTAGGAGGGAAGGAGGGTGTCGGGGGGGAGAGGCAGGAAGCCGAGTTGCAGAAAAACTTTAAAAGAGAAGTGCGCGCACAGGCGCGCGCAATCACCTTGACAAATTGAGAAGAGCGCTGCAGTCCGCGACAGCGCGCTTGGTACGCGGGAAGCGTTGCAACCAGGGCGCGCAAAGCAGGAGCGAAAGCGCTTGGGGGTGTGTGTCGGATTTTTCAAGGGGCCGCCCTGGGACACCGCCCCCCCAATCTTTCTCAGTCTCCTCTATAGCTGAGAGGGAGAGGCTGGCTGCTTCTGTGAACCTCATTTATTTTCTAAAATTTATACACCGCTTGACTGCAAAAAAGCGAAAACCTAAAAGCGGTTTACAAAAGATAAAACGGTGAAATCAATTTTTTTAAAAAATCAACTCTACTTTAAAACATGCGGAAGTTAAAATACTAAAACAGATTAAAATCACCTAGACTTTCTAAGCATCTTGTCTTGATAGGAATGTGTTTCGAAGGAGCCGAAAAGAGTACAGGGAAGAAGGTGCCTTCTTGATCTCAATGGGCTCCGAGGGTCATTTTGCTGGCCTCTAAAACATTTGCTAACGCCAGTGCTTTTCTTCTGGGAAAAAAGGGTGCTGGTTCTGCGTACCTGTGAGTACCCCCAGAAGAAAGCACCGGCTAACCCTCTTAGTTTTGTGGCATTCCTTTGCTTACATTGCCAATGATCACATCTATGCTTGAATGGCAGTTCCAATCTAGTCTGTATTTGTCATGCTCACCTTTCCAGCTGCTGGAGGATAATTTTGCTGTCCTCTGAAACAGGCACCCCCAAATTCGGCCCTCCAGATGTTTTGGGACTACAACTCCCATCATCCCTGACCACTGGTCCTGTTAGCTAGGGATGTTGGGAGTTGTAGTCCCCAAACATCTGGAGGGCCGAGTTTGGGGATGTCTGCTCTGAAACATCCACAGGCTCTTGTGGTTTTGTGACTCTCCTTCTGTTACATAGCCAACTGCCTCTGTTTTTATGGCAGTTCCAATCTCGCCTGCCGTGTTTCCTTGCAAGAATGCCATGTGGCCTAAGACTGGGTGTGCGTACTACATTTCCCACCTGCCAAGGCCAAGACAGGCCCCTCTCTGCCAGCACAGTGACAGGGGAGACGTGGTTTCAAGAATTGGCTGTGGGTCCTGAGCCCTTTGAGGCAACCTTTCACAGGGGGCCATGAGGAAAGGCCTGAAATGGTAACTTCTGCCCTTCTAGTGGCCCTGGAAGTTCTTTTGCGTGGACAGTCCCCCAAACCCTGGGCAGCCCCTGTGTGGAATAACGACTCAAGACAATGCGCTATGGGATTAAAATTGGCCACAACTTTATTATATTTCAGATGTGGGTAGACCTTGGCTCAGGCATTGGACATTTATTCCTCCCAGTCCCCCACCAGGGATCTGGGGAACATCAGGGTTATCCAGTGTGGGGAGGGGATGGACTGGCTCTGGAGAACATATGTTCAAGCAGAGAGAGCCTGCCCCCCGTTACTCCTCCATCGCAGGGGAGAGGAATGACGACCTCTAGGTGTGAGTATCACCACAGCAAAGAGGAAGGGGGCGTGGGTCACCACTGCACGCCCTCCCCCCATTCAGGGAAGATAGACTAAAGGATTTGCCCAAGGCCTGATACCGCCAAAGTTGTGATGTTTTGCTACGGGAAAGGCAAACCTGCCAATGCAGGGGAATTCCTTTCCGGCCCTTCAACAGCGACCTTGACGTAGCAGCGCCTGCGTATCTGTGAATAAAAGGTTAACCTGCAAAAGAAGTCTCAACTGAGGGAGGGTAGGGTGGGAGAAGCTCTGGAGCCCACTGACGATTCCCAGGTAATATCCTCCCTCTATTGTGTGGGCAGGTAGTCCCTCCCCCTGCCTGGCCTGATCACCTTGGCAACGCTTCCCCAGGCGGGATTGGGCAACTGGCTGAGGTAGGCGGAGACCCCAGGTATCCCACCTGGGGGGAGGCAAAGCCAAGCCTGTGCATAGGGCCCCAGGGGCTGTGCACGACCACGCAAAGGGCACCCCCATTTAATGTGGGGAGTGGTCATTAAGAACATAAGAAGAGCCTGCTGGATCAGATCTATGTCCAGCATCACAGTGGCCAACCAGTTGCCTGTACAAGAAGACACGGGTGCAGGACTGCTCTCCCTGCCTGTAGGTTCCAGTATCTGGCATTCAGAAGCATTACTGACCCCAACAGTTTTTTTAAAAATAAATCTCTTTATTTGATTTTCAAAAGGAATAAAAAGAGAACAAAAAAAATAAAAAGAGACAACAAAAGAAGAAACATACAACTAAAATACAGTCCAAAATTCAAATAACGGGATTACTTTAAATCTCTTGACTTCCCCCCATCACCTCCATGGGTCCTTCTGATTCTATTTTCAACTGCATATCAAACTTCTCCAATTTTTCATCGTCCTAAGGTATCTATACAGTGGTACCTTGGGTTACAGATGCTTCAGGTTACAGACTCTGTTAACCCAGAAATAGTATCTCAGGTTAAGAACTTTGCTTCAGGATGAGAACAGAAATCACGCGGTGGTGGTGGTGGGAGGCCCCATTAGCTAAAGTGGTACCTCAGGTTAAAAATGGACCTCCAGAACGAATTAAGTTCTTAACCCGAGGTACCACTGTATGATCAATTACATTACAAGTGTATTTACAATCCTCCTACTGTTTTAACCTGTTTACAATGATTTTGTATTTACATTATAAACATCCCCCCCTTTTTAAATTTCTTGTCTTCTTGATTCCTTAGCTTCCCTGTTAATTTTTCCATTTCAGCATAGCCCATTAATTTGGTTTGCCATTCTTCTCTGGTCGGGGCTGTCTTGTCCTTCCACCTCTGGGCTAGTAACATCCGGGCGGCAGTTGTAGCATACATAAACAATTTCCTCTGATCTTTTGGAATTTCAGTACCTATAATTCCTCATAGCAAAGCTTCTGGTTGTTGTTTTTTTAATAAAGGTTATTTTAAACATTTTTTTCCCATTTCATTATATATCATTTCCCAGATATTTTTTAGTTACATTACAGTTCCACCACATATGATAAAAGGTACCACTGCCCCCAACAGTTGAGGCAGAGTCGAGCCATTGGTACCCCTCTCCTCCATGAATTGGTCTAATCTTTTAAAGCCATTTAGGTGGGTTCTTGCCTCCTGTGGGAGCAAGTTGCATTGTTTAACCATGTGCTTCATGAAGAAGCCCTTTCTTTGATCTGCCGTGAACCTTCTACTCTCCCCATGCTGTGCACAATCTTATAAACCTCTAGCATGTCTCCTTTAACCCGTCTTTCCTCTAAACCAAGAAGTCCCAAACGTGGCAACCTTTCCTCATAAGTGAGTCGCTCCTTTCCCTTGATCAGTTGGGTTGCCCTTGGCTGAACTCTTTCCAGCTCCACAATATCCTTTTTCAAGTTTGTGCGTTGGAGAGGGGCCCTCAAGGCAGTCCAATAATCAGTCCAAAAGGGATTCCAACTGTACTGAAAAGGCATTGTTAAATATTTATAGGATAGTAGAAAAAAGAAAGAAAGGAGAATATCAGGAAGAACTTTCTGACAGTTCAGCAGTGGAACAGTCCCCCATGAGAGGTGGTGGAGTCTCCTTCCTTGGAGGGTTTTAAGTAGAGCTTGGATGTCATGGACTTGAGATTCTTGTGTTGCAGGGGGTTGTTTGTTTTGTTTAATACATGTATATACCACCTTTCTCTTCCAAGGATCTCAAGGTGGTGTACATGGTTCGCCACATTTCATTCCATCCTCACAACAACCCTGTGAAGTAGGTTAGGCTAAGAGACGATGACTGGCCCAAGGTCACCCAGTGAGCTTCATAGCTGAGTGGAGATTCAAACCCTGCTCTCCCAGGTCCCAGTCTAACACTCTGACCATTATGCCACACTGGCTATGGACCCGAGATACCTTGCTGCATATCTCCTGGCTGCAAAGCCCATGGGCAAGTCACAATCTCTCAGCCTATCCTACTTTCGAAGTAGGCCGAGGCACCAGCTATTGAAATAGACTTAGTCATGGTTGAGAAGATGTCCCCATAGATGTGTTCTTGAGTCATAAGAAAGCTTTGCAATAGCCATCTCAAAAAACTAGAACTGTATAATACAATGTGAACCATGCATCAAACACAGGAGTTTAAAACACCAGCCTTGCTGTTAGCACTCACTCGGGTCTGGTGACTTCTGTTTCAGTGTATCTGAAGAAGTCTGCATGCACACAAAAGCTCATACCAATAACAAAATTAGTTGGTCTCTAAGGTGCTACTGGAAGGATTTTTTTTATTTTGTTTCAAGCCCTCAGGTTCCCTTCCGACTCTGCAGTTCTATGATTGCATGATTCACTCTGCACCTCAACCTTCTCCCCCTCTCAGCCAACAGGAGTGGTTTCCTGCTGACAGACCTTACCTTAATTTAAATAAGAAATGCAATATATCCCATCCTAGTGGGAAAGACAGTGACCAGGTGAGCTGCGTGTTTGCTCAGTCTTTGTGACTGTTGATGGGCAGCTTCAAGAACCCTGCAGGTTTCCCTCCTCCTCCTCCATCTTTAAACTGGACTGAGGCCAGCCAACATTTCAAAGAGAGGCTCACCCTCTGTAAAAGCAGGACACCCAGGGCTCCTCCACTAGGCAGTTTATCATGTACTCTGTGCTGCTCATCAAAACAGTGTCTCATATTCCCATTTAACCCAGATTTATTGTTTTCCTGGAAAATTTGATAGGTAACAAAATCCCTGCAGAAATGGTAAGATATAGGAGATACAGATAGATGCTGCACAAAACTCATATGTATGGGACAGTCTGCCCGGAATCATATGTATGAGTCTCACTTCATCACACAAAGGTCTAATCACCAGCTTAATGACTGCAGCAAGACTCAAGGTAAAGGGAAAGGGACCCCTGACCATTAGGTCCAGTCGTGGCCGACTCTGGGGTTGTGGCGCTCATCTCACTTTACTAGCCAGGGAGCTGGTGTACAACTTCCGGGTCATGTGGCCAGCATGACTAAGCTGCTTCTGGCGAACCAGAGCAGCGCACGGAAATGCCGTTTACCTTCCTGCCAGAGCGGTACCTATTTATCTACTTGCACTTCATGCTTTCGAACTGCTGGGTTGGCAGGAGCAGGGACTGAGCAATGGGAGCTCACCCTGTTGCAGGGATTCAAACTGCCGACCTTCTGATCGGCAAGCCCTAGGCTCTGTGATTTAACCCACAGTGCCACCTGCGTCTAACCATTGCCCCGAAATTGGAAAATGTTGAATACAGAGATGTTTGGGAACTGGCTACCTCAACTTTAATGTTGATGGATAAACTAACAACTCATGTTTATTAAAAATGGACAGACATTTTTTATTCAGATTGGTACAAATTTATTTCCTACGTGGCAACAAAGGAACATGCATATAGGCTACCAATATGGGGATTGATGGTATGACACTTGGGTTTGACAAAGTGATTTGATTTATTAACCCAATTACTTTAAGTTTTTCTATATGTGTATTTTGAGGAGGGAACAGATTTATTACTGTTCATAGAATTGCAGAGAGGGAAGGGACACCAAGGTTCACTTAGTCCAACTGCTGCAAAACAGGTATCTCTGACAGATGACTCTCCAGTCTCTGTTTGGAAACCTCCAATGAAGGAAAGTCCGCCATCTTCCAAGGAAGTCCATTCCTCTGTCAGACAGCTCTTACCACCAGAAAGTTCTTCCTGATGTTTAGTTGGAATCTCCTTTCTTCTCATTTGAATCCATTGGTTCAGGTCCTGTCCTCCACAGCAGGAGAAAGCAAGCTTGCTCCATCTTCCATATAGCAGCCCTTCAGATATTTGAAGATGGCTATTCTATAACAGCAGTCACAAAATGAAAAGATGCCTGCTTCTTGTGAGAAAAGTGATGACAAACCTAGATAGCATCTTAAAAAGCAAAGACATCACCTTGGCGACAAAGGTCCAGATAGCTAAAGCTATGGTTTCCCCAGTAGTGATGTATGGAAGTGAGAGCTGGACCATAAAGAAGGCTGATTGCCGAAGAATTGATGCTTTGAATTATGGTGCTGGAGGAGACTCTTGAGAGTCCCATGGACTGCAAGAATATCAAACCTCTCCATTCTGAAGGAAATCAGCCCTGAGTGCTCACTGGAAGGACAGATCCTGAACCTGAGGCTCCAATACTTTGGCCACCTCATGAGAAGAGAAGACTCCCTGGAACAGACCCTGATGCTGGGAAAGATGGAGGGCACAAGGAGAAGGGGACGACAGAGGACGAGATGGTTGGACAGTGTTCTCGAAGCCACCAGCATGAGTCTGACCAAACTGCGGGAGGCAGTGGAAGACAGGAGTGCCTGGCGTGCTCTGGTCCATGGGGTCAGGAAGAGGTGGACACGACTAAATGACTAAACAACAACATTCTATCACCTCTCAGTCTTCTCTTCTCCAGGATAAACATACCCAGCTCCTTCAAGCTTCCTCATAAAGCTTGGTTTCCAGATGTGGTTTCTTGTTGTATTTGTTAATTCTTATCTTCCTTTGCTGTGCCAACAGTGGAAAAGAGGGGGGAGGACCCACCAAGCTGTGAGCAGCATAAGGTCTGCAGTGAACTGCCATGGCTGCCCTAAATCAATGCGGAAGGAGGCTGGGTCGCAGCAGACTCCCTCACAGTCATCCCATTTTAGAGAGTCTGATCGCTCTGGGAGGTGCATTCATTTCAGCTCCCAATCTGTTGACTTTTAGACTTCTCTCTCTCTCCTCCCTAGAGAGCAATTCCACAGCAACCCAAGCAAGGAGTGCCCCCCTCCCCTCAAAACTATGGCTGTTTATCAGCATAACAGCCCAGGAAGTCCCTCCAGAGGAGGAATGCATTTCGCAACCTATTGATCTGAGAATAGATGGCTTGCATCCCTCCTGAATGCTGCAGCGCTGAACTCTCCTCTGCGGGCCCAACATCTCCAACTCTCCAAGTGTTTTAGAGCTCAGGAACGCCATCCGTAAACGGTGTCCTCATGTTTTATATATGCAGTGACTCCTCAGAGATCATTAGCGTTAATTATGATAGTAGTCCACGCTCCATTATTTCTCCCCTCTGAGGACTGATTTCCCTATCCAGGGCTGTTATTCTGTTCGGCTGCCCACCTGTGGATTAGTGGCTTCCAGAACAGCTGCCATCCCCAGGCTCCCTCATCAGAGAAGTCCCTCTTCTGTCAAACAGGGAGACACAAGGGGGAAGTTTCGTGAGAGAGATCCAAACAGCATTTCCAGGAGCCCAAAGCACAGCACATTTCAGAGACCTTTGCACAGATTTCCATACCGGGAAGGCTGTCAGCACAAAATCTTCTTTTCCGTCTCTTGTGACATCATTCTGTCTGAGTCACTGGAACCCAAGTGCAAAATAAGCCAGACCATTAGGCACTCAATGGGCCGGTTGTAATATTTGATCCATCCTCTGCAATGAACTAGGTTTAAACACCTCTTTGACAGCTCCTTCAAAACATTACTGCTTTTTTGTTTTTGTTTAGTTGTGCAGAGATTTTTGGACGAAACTAATTATCTACATCTAGGGTGCTCAACCCTCAAGATAGCCCCCTTGGCACCTGCCTAGAGGTCTGCTCCCCCCAATGTATATTTCTTAATTGAGGTGGGCGTTCTTTGTTTGGTTGCTGGAGTGTTACCTGTTTTGGGTGGATATTCCCTGCTCTTTTCTTTAACATGTTTTATTTAATGATAATGATAATGATACAGTCTTGAACACCTTGGCTCCCGAACAAATTGGCTCCCAAACAATTGAAACCCAGAAGTGAGTGTTTTGGTTTTCGAACAACTTTTGGAAGCTGAACGTCCGATGGGGCTTCCATGGCTTCCGACTGGCTGCAGGAATTTCCTGCAGCCAATCAGAAGACACGCTTTGGTTTTCAAACATTTTGGAAGTCAAATGGACTTCTGGAATGGATTCTGTTCGACTTCTAAGGTACAACTGTAATACCCTACCCACCTGACTGGGTTGCCACAGGCACTCTGGCTGGCTTCTGACCAATAGTGGGTCCAACGGTCAAGAAGGCAGTTTCTGCACTTGGTGAAGAGGGAAGTGAGGGGCAGGTGGGGCTTGTCCCCCTGGGAAGGGAGCCCGTCTAGGAGAAGGAAAACTCTGATCCTAAACCTCCACTTCCTTGCAGGACAAATTTGGGAGAAGAAAAGACTCAGGAGTAAACCCTACACAAATTTGGAGTGGATTCCCTAAGACGGTTGGATGGTGCCTTGTACGCCTCCTTCTGGCAACTCCTGCAGCCCAGCTCTACCTTCCTTTGGACCCCATCAGCGAGGCCGAGAGAGGGGTTTTGTGTGTCTGAGCAGCCCAGGACCTCCAGACACACTACCCAGGCTTGCACCCTGGGGTAGTCACTTTGGTGCTGCTAATGCAGCGGTTTGACTTCACCCCAGAGGCACAAGACAGATGGATGCCAACAGCCTCATATTGCCCCTCAGTCCAGGCAGCTTATCAGGAGTGGTTGCAGTTATGTGCGAAGCTCATCCATGTAGTGAACCAAATACTAAGTTGGCAGCTAAATTTTTGGCCTACCACCATCCACCCAAACTGACTATTGGACCCTCCTGGACAAGAAGACTATAAGAGGACTTCCTATTCTCTTCCCAAAGCTATGATTCAGAGTTCCTTGAGAAGAGTGATTGATGGGAGTTTTTACAATGTGAAACATTGAAGTCAGAAATTCAGACAATTCCAACAGGAAAGAAAAGTGGGAGCGTGGCCCCGAAAGACGTGCATCCCAATTTTCCTCCGCGTCATGTTGGAAGGTATATAAATGCACGGTGTCAATGTGGCCTGAGTTACTTCCCTGTAACTTTTCATTATGGTATTTTAAAATCCATTCTTCCCCAGAACTTTTACAAGAAATGCATTCCGACTTGGCAACCTCTTTCACAAAGACCCCATTTTACAGCGGGCAAAAACGATGCTTGTGTAGAGCCAAGCAACTTCTGTCTCCGGGGTCTCCCAAGACATCTGTTGCACAGAAGGAAAGGGAACTCCTGGTTCCCAGGTTTGGACCAAGGCACTTCCCACCTGCTCCCCCAACTCCACTCACCACCCTGAGAGCATCTGAGTGAAGCTGCAAAGTGTTCCAGCATCCATCAAGCGCCACAGCTATTCTGTCAAAGAAACCCAGAAGTACCAAGAGCAAGGCAGGGAACCGTTCTTTTCTTTTCCCATCTCTATCCTCCTGCACCAAAGTTAAGGTTTGAAGCCAATACCTCGGTACTATCTTTTTAAAGGTCAACGATTCTTCTTCTTATATTAGCAATTAGCTAATTTTTAAATGGAAACAAATTGAGAGGTGGGAAAAAAAAATACCTGCACAGATATATCTTCGTAACGGATATATCACCTCATTGAAGTTGAGCAAGAAAGGTCAGGAGGAAGGGAATCTTTTTTTTTAAAGAGCTGTACACAGTGGGATAGGCAATGGCGCAGCAAGAATAACCATAATCACCACTGTCATGATTAACATATGGCAATGTATTTATAGTGAGATCTAAACAATAATTTGAGAGAGAGAGAGAGAGAGAGAGAAGCGCAGTGCAGGCAGCAGCAGCGATGTGTAGAAAGGGGCAAGCTCCAAGAATGTGGTATTATCTCTGCTTAAGGCACTGGGTGCTTCTGTCAGGGGTGCCTGGTGCCTCTTGGAACTGGTAGGGTGGACGGCAAGGAGCCGAACAGTAGGGGGTGCTAGAGCCAAGGAGAGACACACAAGGCCTTTGTGCACCTCGGCTTAACATGAATATGTACCCCTTGTGTTTCCCTTTCCCCTTGTGTTTCCTTAAATTCCTCCTCATCCATACGTTTGTTGGGATGTGAATAGATGCTTGGAGAGGATATATTTATTGGCTATTATCCCTCCTTCCTAATGTTTGTGAGGTCAGCAGAGTGCCATACCTTTGCAGGAGGGATGTGGGTGGCGCTGTGGTCTAAACAACAGAGCCTAGGTCTTGCTGATCAGAAGGTTGGTGGTTCGAATCTGCACAACAGGGTGAGCTCTCGTTGCTCTGTCCCAGCTCCTGCCAACCTAGCAGTTCGAAAGCACGTCGGTGCAAATAGATAAATAGGTACCTCTGTGGCTGGAAAGTAAATGGCGTGTCCATGCACTCTGGTTTCCATCATGGTGTTCCGTTGCATCAGAAGTGGTTTAGTCATGCTGGCCCCATGACCCAGAAAGCTGTCTGTGGACCAACGCCAGCTCCCTCAGTCTGAAAGTGAGATGAGCGCCGCAACCCCATAGTTGCCTTTGACTGGACTTAACCGTCCAGGGTTCCTTTACCTTTTTACCTTTTCCCTTATGCCTTTGCAGATTCAAAGATGCTTTGATAAGCTAGTTTTTTTTCTATTTTTAGTTAAGTATTTTTTAATTATTTACTTGATGGCTACAGCCAGGTATACCACCCTACATCCGTAGATCTCAGGGCGGTTCACAACATAAAATCACAACATGAAAAATGCAAGATACATAATAAAAATAAGAACAAAAACAAACCAATAACCTCCCTCCCACAACACACTTAGAAGGGCATTGGATGTCTATCAGCCAAAGGTCTGGTTAAAAGAGGAACATTTTTGCCTGATGCCTAAAGGTGCATAAGGAGGGTGCCAGGCGAACCTCCCTGGGGAGAACATTCCACAAATGGGGAGCCACTGCAGAAAAGGCCAGTTTACATGTTGCCACCCTCCATATATCTTGTGAGGGAGGCACATGAAGAAGGGACTCGGAGGATGATCCCAGGGTCTGGGTAGGTTCATATGGAGAGAGGAGGTCCCTGACAAGACAGAAGTACTGTTTTGGGGGGGACAGGGGGCGGCCGGGTGTGGAGGACTCCCTGGTCCTGAATGGGGTAACTGTGCCCCTGAAGGACCAGGTGCGCAGCCTAGGAGTCATTTTGGATTCACAGCTGTCCATGGAGGTGCAGGTCAATTCTGTGTCCAGGGCAGCTGTCTACCAGCTCCATCTGGTACACAGGCTGAGACCCTATCTGCCTGCAGACTGTCTCACCAGAGTGGCGCATGCTCTAGCTATCTCCCACTTGGACTACTGCAATATGCTTTATGTGGAGCTACCTTTGAAGGTGACCCAGAAACTACAAGTAATCCAGAATGCGGCAGCTAGACTGGTGACTGGGAGCAGCCACTGAGACCACATAACATCGGTCTTGAAAGATCTACATTGGCTCCCAGTACGTTTCTGAGCACAATTCAAAGTGTTGGTGTTGACCTTTAAAACCCTAAACGGCCTTGGTCCTGTATACCTGAAGGATCGTCTCCACCCCCATCGTCTAGCCTGGACACTGAGGTCCAGTGCCGAGGGACTTCTTGCAGTTCCCTCACTGCGAGAAGCCAAGTTACAGGGAATCAGGCAGAGGGCCTTCTTTGTAGTGGCACCAGCACTGTGGAACACCCTCCCACCAGATGTCAAAGAGAAGAACAACTACCAGACTTTTAGAAGACATCTGAAGGCAGCCCTGTTTGCGGAAGCTTTTAATGTTTAACAGACCACTGTATTCTAATACTTTGTTGGATGCCGCCCAGAGTGGCTGGGGAAACCCAGCCAGATGGGCGGGGTATAAATAAATTATTATTATTATTATTGCAGTCCTGAGCCATTTAAGGCTTTATAGGTCAAAGCCAGCATTTTGAATTGGGCCTGTAAACTAACCACCTCTGTCCCCACTGGGGCACCTGGTTGGCCACTGTTGTTTATTCATAGGCGCCGACTCCATGGGGCCTGAGGGGGCCCGAGCCCCCTCAAAAATTTTATTGGGGGGGCTCTGCCCCCCCAATAATTTAAGAAAATTATTCAGCGGCGCCCGGCAGAGCAGCCCTCTCGGCCACGGCAGCCCGGCTCTCCCAGCCCCCGGGGGCCGCCCTCCTCCCTCGCCTTGGCTCCCGCGGCCGGCGAGGGGAGCCCGGGCCGCGCGCGGCTGCTGCTGCCGCCTCCTCTCTTGGGGGCGCCGCCTCCCCGGGCGGGGCCGCTGCAGAAGGGTGAGTGGCGAGGGCAGGACGGGCCGCGCGCTCCTTTCCTCGGCTGCCCTCGTCGCGCGCCTTGGCTCCCGCGGCCAGCGAGGGGAGCCCGGGCCGCGCGCGGCTGCTCCTGCCGCCGCTGCCGCCGCCTCTCCTGGGGGCGCCGCCTCCCCGGGCGGGAACGCTGCGGGTGCGCGAGGGAGGAGGGCGGCCCCCGGGGGCTGGGAGAGCCGGGCTGCCGTGGCCGAGAGGGCTGCTCTGCCGGGCGCCGCTGAATAATTTTCTTAAAGTGGTGAAATCAATAGAACTTACTTCCAAGTAAACATGCTTGTGTTTGGTGTGCGGGAATATTGTGGCTGTATCCTTGCCAATGTGGTTGTAACCTTAGGGTTTCTCTGCTGCTATAGCTATTCATCAGTATGAATATTTAACTTCAAATCGCTATTAGCATGCCACGTTTTCCATGCAGTCATTTTAGCCTGCGTTTTGGCAGAACAACACGACTTGCAAAAAAACATAAGATTCTGGGCATGTTATGTAGATGGCATTTAGTCCTTAGATGGGCCTTATCAGGGTGAGTTTCGTTTCTAAAACCTGCTTTACGATAAAGCTTATAATCTCAAAAATTTAACCCAAAATCCAGAGGGCAATGAGATCATCACTTCTCCGTTCTCACCACCTTCATTGCCATCTAAAGAGCTGCATGTTCCAGGTGTTTTGCGTACATTTAGTAAAGTGTAGCTTGTTTTCCTTTTTAAAAAAGCAAGGTGAAAATAATACCCCATGGCATCCCTCGCGCACCCGCAGCGTTCCCGCCCGGGGAGGCGGCGCCCCCAGGAGAGGCGGCGGCGGCGGCAGCAGCAGCCGCACGCGGCCCGGGCTCCCCTCGCCGGCCGCGGGAGCCAAGGCGCGCGACGAGGGCAGCCGAGGAAAGGAGCGCGCGGCCCCGTCCCGCCCTCGCCACTCACCCTCCTGCAGCGGCCCCGTCCTATGGGGAACTTAGAAAACTTCCCGGGGCAGGACCCCGGTATGGGCCCCCCCAATATTTTTTATAAGTCGGCGCCCCTGTGTTTATTGCATTGTATTCTGACTATTGTGCTGGCTGGGGATGATGGGAGTTGTAGTGCAAAGCATCTGGAACACGCCTGGTTGGCCAAGGCAGACTCCCTGTTCATTTCTACGCAGTGCTGCCCTCTGCTGTTAGGTAGGACGGAGGGTGCCCAGATTCCTGGGTTTGTCCTGGGAGCACCAGCTCTATCTCTCTTCACCACAAATTTCTTAAAGCTCCAGGAACCATCGCTGGACATAATTCACCTGGAGGTGAATTTGATTTGGAGCCAGCTTTTTAGACCAGAAAAGGTGTGAATGTTATTTTTCTATGCACACTATCACTAGCAACACGCAGTCACAAAAACGGAACTGTGAAAGCAAAAATATGCTGAGCTTCGAAGCAGCTATAGCCGAATGGATGGGCTTCATCCAATGCCTAATAAAAGGAAAGTTGATCGAGAGGTTGATGGGAACTTTGAAATGTCACTTCCGACATGTGTGGTTGGCCGGGAGCATCACAGACCCTGAGATTTCTGGGCCCAAACCTGAGATCTAGGAGTGTCCCCTGGTGATGCAATGGAAGTGGTCTTTGGAGAAGGAGGTTAATTGGGAGGGGGGCAGAGGAGAGCAGATCCACCAGGGTCTCCATGTTATAATTTGCAACCAGCTGCTGCTGGGCTGTAGCTTGCAAGCTGCATGCACAGCCTCCTCCTCCTCCTCCTCCACTCTTACCTATCTGGAAATCCAAGTCACTGGAATGGGTCAAACCTGGAAACTTCATGTCAGTCCTAGAGGTCTGGCAACCCTGCTTCTGTCCTTCCCTCGGAATCATGGTTTATTTAGAAGAGTGGAAGGTACTGCCCCCTGGGAGATAGTGGGATTACACAGGGGTGCACTAAGAGGCAAGGGGGTGGCAGGGGGCACTGGCAGTGTAAATGACTATCTGAAAAGCTGGTATCACTGGATCCAGTTCATCATTTTTGTTGGATTAATTAAACAGAATAGCTTTAATTGGATTTTGAATAAATGTGCAATTAATTGTTACTGTTTTGAATTTCATTGCGCCGTTCATTTCCTTCGTGGGTTGTGCAAACTGCTATTCTGAATAATGCTTTTAGGTGTATAGGGCACTGGGGATGAATTTATGAGGGGGCTGAATTTGCCCCTTTAAGGCTGGTTTATGGGAATGGGTTTGAACCTCAGAAACAATGAGCTTACAGACAGTTGTCTCCCGTTAAGGCTTCAAGGCCAGTGTCACAAGGTAATTGGGTGGAAGAGGTGTTTGAATGCCCATGGTCTAAGTTCCCATAAAAGCTGGATTGGTAGAAGGTCAGCATCTATTTGGGCTTTTGACAGCTTCTTGTTCCTTTGCACAGCCTGCTGAGATTTAAGTGTAAGCGTTTATGTTAACTAGTTGGATAAATTAGTGTTTGTTGTTGTCTTACATTCTGAGCTATATTAATCTGAGTACAGTGGTACCTCGGGTTAAGAACTTAATTCGTTCTGGAGGTTCGTACTTAACCTGAAACTGTTCTTAACCTGAATCACCACTTTGGGGCCTCCTGCTGCCGCCACGCCGCTGGAGCACGATTTCTGTTCTCATCCTGAAGCAACGTTCTTAACCCGAGGTACTATTTCTGGGTTAGCGGAGTCTGTAACCTGAAGCGTCTGTAACCTGAAGCATCTGTAACCCGAGGTACCACTGTAATTATTTGGCATTTTTCCTCTCTTGTAGAGTTTTGTTTTAGTAAACGTTACAGGTAGGTAGCCATGTTGGTCTGCTGAAGTCAAAACAAAATAAAAAAATCCTTCCAGTAGCACCTTAGGGACCAACTAAGTTTGTTATTGGTATGAGCTGAAGAAGTGTGCATGCACACGAAAGCTCATACCAATAAACTTAGTTGGTCTCTAAGGTGCTACTGGAAGGAATATTTTAATTTTGTTTTAGTAAAGACTGTGTATGATTTCATGAAATTTGGTCTGGTCTGAGTTCCTGAACTCTTTAATTTTGACCATACTTTTCGGAACAAAGGTCATCCACCACAGGGGCACTTGTAAAAGTCCAGGAGTCACTGATTTAGAACATTGTGCCTGGAGGCAAGTTGCTGTCTTCCAGCCTTAGCTTGCCATCTGTAAAATGGGAGTAATAGGACGAGGGTAGCCAGGTGTAGCTCCTCTGCTTTTAATGGCTGGGTAGGAAAATGGATTTTATTTGGTGTGACTTGTCAGGGAAGGAACAATTAAACATGCAAGAGCGCTGTCCTTTCTGTATATAAAAGGAAAAGGTAAAGGGGCCCCTGACCATTAGGTCCAGTTGTGACCAGCTCTGGGGCTGTGGCGCTCATCTCGCTTTATTGGCCGAGGGAGCCGGCGTACAGCTTCCAGGTCATGTGGCCAGCATGACTAAGCCACTTCTGGCGAACCAGAGCAGCGTACGGAAACGCCATTTACCTTCCCGCCAGAGTGATACCTATTTATCTACTTGCACTTTGACATCCTTTCAAACTGCTAGTTTGGCAGGAGCAGGGACCCAGCAACGGGAGCTCACCCCGTCACGGGGATTTGAACCACTGACCTTCCGATCGGCAAGTCCTAGGCTCTGTGGTTTAACCCACAGCGCCACCCGCGTCCCTTTTCTGTATGTAGCTGCCCTCAATAGGACACACTGATATTCTGGACCTGCAGCAGTTCAGTGTCCATTTAGTCGTCCCCCCCCCCCAAAAAAAATTAGAAATAAAATTGTGCATTTTAGTTTTGGCTGAAAAAACTTTGCTGGAGATTTCCTAGCTCTGGGAGAAAGGGAATGGCTCTTAATCTATCGTGCAGATGTGACCACCCTCTCAATGATTCGTGAAGCTAAATGCAGTAAAGGTCATATAACATATTCCTGAAAGTTAACTTGCTATATAAACTGAAGGGCTCTGGAAGGACACTAGAAGCTGCAGGCCAGCCTCTCACCCATCAACTTCTAAAGCTTCTTCAAATAAAGTCCTAGAATTTAAGTGAGCTAGGAGGAAAGTGATGTTGGGAGATCACCGTCATAGTGTTAGTATATTTGATTGCTTGACGATTTTCTGATGATAAATTATTTGACTTTCATTGGCACTATTTGCTCTCTCTACATTCTGGCGTTCCCATTCTTTTTCAGGAACAAAAGTAAACATCATTTTGGAGAGAGTCTCAGGTTGCTTATAAATAGTGCTCATATTTCACTGATAATTACAGTTATGTGGGATTCAACCTGGATGCAGAATTATACGGCTGCTATTTATTAACCCATAAATGTCAAACCTAGTGTTGAATTTTTTCAAATGGCCCTCTTTGGAACAAAAGCAAAGAGGGTGAGAAATCTACGCATGCCAGTCTGGTGCCATGAAATTAAATGATGCTTTATATGAATAGCGCCATTATCCCGCCAAATTCCATTAATCTTTAGCTACTTTGCAAAATTGCAGGCCGATTCTTACAGATCTTGGCTCCAAATGCCTTCGGAAATCCTTAAGGTGGGAGTGGGAAGCGATAGCTATCAGGCACTAGGACCTTGTGGGAGCCTGGATTCCTTGTCAGGACTAGGACCTACATGTGGAGGGCAAAAGGTAAAGATTAACCCAGCAAATAGTCAGGACCTGGGACCTCCCATTGTGGGGATGGGTTCAAGCTGAAGCCAGTGGCCTCTGCGTCTTGGTCTGTTTCATTCAGAGTATACCACGTGAACCAGGGCTTCTGTGTGAATGGGGTTTCTCAGGTCACATGTGCAACTTATCAGTAGTGCTTGGACAGGTCTCAAGAAACAGCCATGCAAAAAGCTTGTTGTTGTTTAGTCATTTAGTCGTGTCCGACTCTTCGTGACGCCATGGACCAGAGCACGCCAGGCACTCCTGTCTTCCACTGCCTCCCGCAGTTTGGTCAAACTCATGTTGGTAGCTTCTATGACACTATCCAACCATCTCTGTCATCCCCTTCTCCTTGTGCCCCCCATCTTTCCCAACATCAGGGTCTTTTCCAGGGACTCTTCTCTCCTCATGAGGTGGCCAAAGTATTGGAGCCTCAGCTTCAGGATCTGTCCTTCCAGTGATCACTCAGGGCTGATTTTCTTCAGAATGGAGAGGTTTGATCTTCTTGCAGTCCATGGGACTCTCAAGAGTCTCCTCCAGCACCATAATTCAAAAGCATCCATTCTTTGGCGATCAGCCTTCTTTATGGTCCAGCTCTCACTTCCATACATCACTACTGCAAAAACCATAGCTTTTACTATACGGACCTTTGTTGGCAAGATGATGTCTCTACTTTTTTTTTTACTTTTAGTCTACCAATAAGTCTGTTAGTCAACCAATAAGTCTGTTACAAACCCAAGAGACCCTCTCTCTGCCCCGGGCTACTGAGCCAAGCAGGGCTGGATTGCCCAATAGGCAGGCTAAGCATGTACAGAGGGCACCAGAAAAGCAGGGGCATAAAAAAGAGAGAGGTTTTTTAAAAATGACTTTTGATTATTATTTTTTAAGCATTTAAATAGCCACCATGGGGAAAATCATAACTTTTAAAGGCTTCCTTACCCTATCCTAGCTGAACATACTCTACCCAATCTCCCCCCATTATTCTGCTCTCTTTATTATCTATCCCCCTCTGAGCCAGGGGCTGTCCTACTAATGTAGATCAAAACAATGCAAGGAAATCGGATCCTGTCATGTATTGCAACAAATTTGAGGTTTTTAAATTTTTATTTCACAGTTTAGTATTGTTTTGATTTTGAATTGCATATGGAAGGAGACGCCGTGGTGTTTTTGGTGCTCAGGGCCTCCCAAGGTCTTGATTCAGCCCTGGATCCAACCACTGGGCTTGCATTCACAACACAGAGGTATTGAACCTCGCTAACCCCACATCCTGAAAAGAGATGAGGCCACAGCTGCCATTCCCTGCTGCTTCTGAGAAAAACAAGATGTGTGGGGTATTTAAAGTGCAGTCAAGTCAACAATTCATGTTTTGCTAGAGAGGCACATGATAGAAGGTGAAGCTCACAGAGTTTCCCTGTAAGTTTGCTAGAGAGAACTCTGAAAGAGACACTCCCATTGTGCCCTGATCAGGAGAGGGATTAGCTGTATATTCTCTTACCTGTGAAATAAAAAAAAATAAGGTCTTATATATATAATAAATGTACCACGCAAACACGTACATAAATATATTAACCACATGTCTGAAGCGGCACAGGAAAACAGCCCGGAAACCATTTTGACTCCCAAACTGACCAAATGATTTCTCTGCAAGGTCAAGGAAAATGGAAAAGCCTCCCCATTGTCTTTTCATTCACAAATCCTGTCTTAAGGGTATGTCTGTGTATGAATAGGGTGAGCCTGTGACCTGGCTCAGGAACTAAGTATTTATCATTACGAAAGACCGGCCAGGCTCCCCAGGGTATCTGATCAAGTAAGCATTAACAGGTAACCTACCAGACAGGAGGTAAACAACGCACTCAGATTTCTGTTGTAGACCGCCCTTTCTGTGATGTAGGTATGTGTCTGGGGGGTGGTCTTGAGCTATACTCCTTCTGGGATGTATGTATGATGTTTTGGGGTGGGGTGGGCTTGGACTCCAAGGCTGGCAATTTAAAATGTCTATATAAGGGCGGGCACACCTGGGTTCGGGGTCCTCCTCCTCCTTTCCTGCGTGTGAGGAGAGCACCCTGTTGCAACAGTTCAGTAAAGATCAGGCTTACTAGCTGCTTTGCTTCTCAATATTCTCTGGTTGGCCTCTGTTATTTTCTCCGACCGATGGAGAACCTATAAAGGACTCTATAAGGGCTCTTGTGTTCCCCATAAGGGAATAAGGTCAGATTTTTATTTATTACACCTGCAAGGCCACAACCTATTCATTTTTCCACCTCTTCTGCTTTGCCAGCAATGTGAGAGCATCTGCTAAGTCTGAGCTCCGTGCTACATTTTAGCTAGACTTCAAATTGTCTTTGTAACTGAATCACCATTTTAAGCCTGCCTGAAAAAAAGCTGCTGTATCTGTTCTTCTTCTACAAGTATTCTGAGTAAATGTTACTTTTACCTTTTACAAGACTCTTTGTGTGGTTATTATTTAAAGGGGCAGAAACAGGGGAAATAGCAGGAAAAGCTAGTCTGCCTTAAAGCACCC
Source organism: Podarcis siculus (assembly GCA_034642415.1). Lineage (NCBI taxonomy): Eukaryota > Metazoa > Chordata > Lepidosauria > Squamata > Lacertidae > Podarcis > Podarcis siculus. The sequence continues at coordinate 14,030,178 of JAXCMG010000036.1, forward strand.
TAGATTACTTAGGCTAAAACTGGCCTGTCTGAGCTTCCATTTAAGCTGCAAAGGGATTGCACTCTGCTGAATTTACAAACGAGAGAAAAAAAGGATAAATATATCATCTCCTTGCATGTATTCACATCCCAACTGTGATAGGAATTTTGAAGTCTTAGATATATGTTAAATGTTCATAAGTGTACCAACCAAGCACGTACATAGATCAGCACAGGAAGACCGACCTGAAACCATTTTGATTCCCAAACTGAGCAAATGTTTTCTCTGCAAGGTCAAAGGAAAATGGAAATGCCTCCCCACTGTCTTTTCCTTCACAAATCCTGTCTTAAGATATGAATAGGGTGTGAGGCTGTGACCTGGCTCAGGAATTAAGTATTTATCATTACAAAAGAGTGGCCAGGCTCCCCAGGCAATCTAATCAAGTGACCATTAAACAGGTAACCTGGCAGACAGGAGGTAAACAAACCACTCAGATTTCTGCTGTAAACACCCCTTTCTGTGATGTAGGTATGATGTGTCTGGAGGGGTGGTCTTGAGCTCCAGGGCAGGGAGTTTAAAATGTCTATATAAGGCATTGCGTGCCATTGTTCTGGGTTCCTCCTCCCTCCTGCGTGTGGTGAGTGGGGGACCCTGTTGCAACAGATCAATAAAGATCAGGCTTACTAGCTGCTTTGCTTCTCAATATTCTCTGGTTGGCCTCTGTTATCTTCTCCTACCAATAGGGAACCCAGGTAAGGACTCTATATGGGCTCTTGGATACCCCATAAGGAAATAAGGGCAGAACACAACACAAGCCACCCTGGCTTGACCCGGAAAGATGCCAGCCTGCCACCATTTGCGGAGTTGCCAGGAGGAAAAGCTCTGGGCCTGCAAAGAGCAGCTGCTGCGAAATAAGAGGCTGTCATTCTGCTATCGTTGTGTGATATGTATTTTTTATTGCGGGGCCGGTGCCTTCGCTTGCTTTCCGCAGGAGGCCACGTCACACCAGCCCGAGATCAGAGGACAGTTGCGCAGAAGTGCAAGCTGGGGAAAGGAAAGTTTTGAGAGCAACAACCGTGTTAGGAAGGGAAAGAGAGGGAGAAGGAAGAGGGAGGAGCCGGGAGCCTCTGAGGCTTCTCCTTCCCAAACCTAGTCTGAAGTGACAGCTGTGCCCGCCGGCAAAGGGGGCAAGTGCTTGTAGGGGCGGCAACCTGGGATCCCACTCCCCTCCGTGTTTCCCCCCCTTTTCAGTTCTTTTCTCTCCCCTCTTTTTGTGCTGAGTTGAAAAGTGTCATTTCTCATTTTGCTTTTACCATTGCCAGAGCTGATTACAGCTTGCCCTACATAGTGGCTTGTTGATGCCCTGCAGAAAGCAGTTGGCATCTGAAAAGACAATAACTGTGTGGTTTATCGGCCCATTACATAGCTCTGTGCTGGGAAACAAAAGGAAGGCTGCAGGCTCTGCTGTTTAATGCTTTGCTCGGTGAAAGCCGAATGAATCAGTGCCTACCCTGGGCATCTCCTTTTTGGTTTGGATAAATGATATTTGGGGTTTTTTTCTTCTACGGAAGCAAAAATGCCAATAGGAAGGCAGGTGTCCGGGTACCTTAAGAGTGGTGCAGAGGTTAGAACATGAGTAGGCAAACTAAGGCCCGGGGGCCGGATGCGGCCCAATTGCCTTCTCAATCTGGCCCACGGACAGTCCGGGAATCAGCGTGCTTTTACATGAGTAGAATGTGTGCTGCCAACAAAGGTCCATATAGTAAAAGCTATGGTTTTCCCAGTAGTGATGTATGGCAGTGAGAGCTGGACCATAAAGAAGGCTGATTGCTGAAGAATTGATGCTTTTGAATTATGGTGGCGGAGGAGACTCTTGAGACGTTCGGTTTCCGAAAACCAGAACACTCACTTCCAGATTTCTATCATTCAGGAGCCAATTTGTTTGGGAGCCAAGGCATTCGGGATCCAAGGTACGACTGTATACAAAATGAATTAATAATAATGATAATTAAATAGTCTGGTTAGCCATGATGAGCCCCCTTGCACACAGTGGAGCTTACTTCCGAGTGAATAGGAAAGCTCTGAAGCATCCTTTTTGGGAGATCTGAGGACCAGAACTGTATGCAGTACCAGCTGCATATATCAGCCCTGCCTGTTGCAGGCACTGTCCCCTGAAAGCCATCTGCGAAAGGAGTGTGCATGGTCAAAACAGAGCCTTTTCTGTGGTGGCCCCACAACTTAGAGAATGCCCTTCTATGGACACTTGTGCCTGGGCTTATGTGTTAATTGTTAATAGGTGCTTTTAGTATGCACTGTTGTTATTTGCTCCAAAGCCTGAGGCACAATGTCAGATAGCAAATAGGCACAATTATTGCCATATTCCTGGGGTGATGTAAATTTAATGCAAATGTCTCCCCCTCCGCCGAAATAAATGGACTCAGCTGGCAATTTTACGTTTGGGAGCTTCGCTTACGGAGAGGTGTGCCTGGCGGTGAGTTCCCCCACTCTGGCTTCCTGCCCCCGACCTCCTTCTCTTCCCCCGTTGCAAAGTCATGACAGCGAATGGCCAAACTTCTCCTGTCTGCCTTCAATGGCTGGAAAAGCTGAGGCGGGATGGCTGGATGCTGTGAATTAGCAAGTGCTCTAAGTGAACGCGATGAAAAATAAATCAAGGAAGCCGCATTACCAAAATGGGCTTTGTTCATTTGTTTCTGACAAGTGCGGGCTGGGCGTTAATTATTCATCAGGCTTCGCAGTGTACTAGCAAAATGTGCCACAGCGCACTTTGTAAAAGTGATGAAGTCCGGGTAGAAGGAGGCTGTGAGAGGATGCCTCTTTTGTGTGGCATCTTTGCAGAGGAAAACAACCACCACCTGGGGAATATTCCCCACCTGGGCCCAGGAAGCTGCCTCACACCAACAAAGACCACTGGCCTTCTGGTCCGTTGACTCTGATGGGCTGTGACTCTGGCTGAGGTCCTTCCCTGGCCATTTACTTGGAAATTCCACAAACTGAATTTGGGAGCTTCTATGTAGGTGGTGCTGTGGTCTAAACCACAGAGCCTCTTGGGCTTGCCGATCGGAAGGTTGGCGGTTCGAGTCCCCGCAATGGGGTGAACTCCCGTTGCTCGGTCCCAGCTCCTGCCCACCTAGCAGTTTGAAAGCACGTCAAAGTGCAAGTAGATAAATAGGTACCTCTCCGGTGGGAAGGTAAATGGCATTTCCGTGTGCTGCTCTGGTTTCGCCAGAAGCAGCTTAGTCATGCTGGCCACATGACCCGGAAAAACTGTCTGCGGACAAACGTCGGCTCCCTCGGCCAGTAAAGTGAGATGAGCGCTGCAACCCCAGAGTCGTTCATGACTGGACTTAACTGTCAGGGGTCCTTTACCTTTACCTTTATGTGCAAAGCACCACTCAGTTTTGGACCTTTCCCAAACTGTTAGTGTGTGTGTGCGTGCACATGCAAAATTTCTAGAGTGTTTATTGAAGGAAAGTGTGAAACATTGCTGTTCTCCTGGACACACCATGAAATCTAGACCATGGGTAGGCAACCTAAGGCCCAGGGGCTGGATGCAGCCCAATCACATTCTCAATCCGGCCCACGAACGGTCCAGGAATCAGCATGTTTTTACATGAGTAGAATGTGTGCTTTTATTTAAAATGCATCTCTGGGTTATTTGCGGGGCATAGGGATTCGTTCATTATTTATTTCCAAAATATAGTACGGCCCACCACATGGTCTGAGGGACTGTGGACCGGCCCACGACTGAAAAAGGTTGCTGACCCCTGGTGTAGAGGCATGCTTTATTCAAAAACTTTCCAAAACAAGGAGAGTAATGTTGCCCAGCACAGTTATGGCCCGGAATGCCCTCTTGCAAAAAAAGTAGCAGGCAGGAGTGGTGCATCCCGTTTTGCCGTTTGAGACGGAGAATATGCCACCTGCTTTCTACTGCCCGGCCCCCTGTTGCCACCCCACCACCAAGCCCCACTTACCTGCATTGCATGGCAGTGATCGTGAAGCACTGGCAGCGGCACCTTCCAGGGAAATCTCGCCAAACGTTTGCAAGATCTCATGTGCACTGTGAGATCTCGTGAGATTTGGGTGAGATATCACAAGAAACTGGTGGCACTGCCAATTCCACTTCTCTGCTGGCAATGGAGGAGGCGAGGTGGGTGGCAGAGATGAAGCGGGCACCACTGCTTGGACTTCTGCCACTCAAGGTGGGCACCTCACCCTGCCTCATCAGTGGACTGGGCCTGGTAGCTGGTGAAGCTGGTGAGGGTGACTAAATAAACTGAACTGTAGTGGGTTACATGGATAGCATCCTAGGCCCTCATACTGACAGCTGGTTTCTCTCGGTGTTTGTGTTGTGGTTCCTTGGAGTCAGAAAAGAGCTGCTCAGGGAGAAAAGAAGCATGTGCAAGAAAATCCAGTGGCCACCATGTGCTTCTTGGAAGCCCACAAGCAAAGCTTGGAAGCAAAAGCTTTTTTATGTGTCCTTGATGTTCCCCAGCAACTCAGAGGTGTTCTGCCTCTGAAGAAGACATTCCATATCATTGTCTACTGTGTCCTCCATTGTAGCTTTGATGGCCACCAACTTGGACAGCCTTAAAAGAGGATCAAATAGATTCATAGAGAAGACTGTCAGTGGCTACTAGTCATGATGTCTGTTCTCTGCCTCTGGAGTCAGAAGTGGTAATGCTTTCTAAATACTACTTGGTGGAAACTGCAAGAGGGGAGAGTCCTCTTCTGCTCACATCCTGCATGAAGGTTTCCCATAATGAGCATCTGGTTGGTCACTGTGAGCATAGGGTGCTCGGTTAGATGGTCCACTGGCCTGATCCAGCAGGCTCTTCTTAAGTTCTTCAACAAATGGAAGCTCCTGTTGGTGCAGAATGCAACCACCCAGATACTTGTGGGGGCTACGTTTTCAGAGCCAAGGCCAGTCCTAGACATTCTGCTGTCTGATGCTAAGGACATGATGGTCTCCTCCCCATTCTGTGTCAGAAACTGACTGAATTGCCCATTGAATTTCATTTCTGACTGGTGGTGATGGGGCAGGGCAGCAGGCCAACTTAGGGAGCATGTGCAGCTCTGTCTAAGTAGCACACATAGCTCTGTCCCCAAGCCGAAATTCGGTCTTGCTCAGATGTGGGGAACCTGTGGTCCTGCAGATCTTGTTGGACTCCAACTCCCACCATTCCTTGCTTTGCTGGTTGGTGTTGGGGGCTGGAGTCAAACAACCTCTGGAGCACCCCGTTTTCACTACCCCATTTGCTCCAGTTTCTGTGTAGAAACAGATGTTCTAGTCCTTCACACTTGCCAGTTCATTGCAGTGCTGTGGGGACCCGGGAGAAAGGAATCCTTTTGCTGCAATGGAAACATTTGTTATAGCTGGGTGGAACTGCGTGAGTTCATGTACACATTTGCAAAATGAATTATTGTGCATTTAAATGGATATTGCTCTGTCTCTTTCGACTGGAAGCCCTCCTTACAGTCTTGGCGCCTTTAGTTTTTACGACGGGTTTAAATCAACATTTTTTATAACTCTTTTCTAATTCAGAGGTGTGATTTTTTTTCCATGGCTGTGCATTTTTAATGTTTTCGAAATGGTTAATGGGTGGAATAAAAAGACAGCCGACATGTCGTTGCATTATCCCCTGCAGATGTAGAGGACGAATTTTTTAGTCAGCTTCCTTCCTTTACACCCCCTCCAGCAATTCCAGATGAGTATGAAGACTCTGAACACCTTGGAGCAGACGAAGGGACACAACCTGAGCCTTGCGCCATCTCAGCTTGCTGGAAATGCTTCTCTGCCTGTTGAACACTGTGGACAGTGAGTCAGGAATCAGAAGCTGGAAGACTGTAACATTCAGGGTAGATAAAAGAAAGTACTTTTTCACACAGCACTGAGTTAAACTATGGAACTTCCTCCCTCAGGAAGCTGTGAGGGCCACCAGTTTCAATGTCTTCAGAAGATGATTGGACAAATTCATGGAGGAAAGGGCTGTTGATGGCTGCTAGGCAGAACGACTCTCTCAAGGCAAATCTAAAAAAATGTAGTATAAACACCGACCAGGGGGAAACACTGGCCTGTGTGCACTCCAGTTGGAGAATACCAAAGGTGTCGTGGACTTTGAAGACACTTGAACTCAGGACGCAAGGGAGAAACGTGCTAAGAGGAAGGCACGCTTGGCAAACCCTCACCGTGATAAACTCCTGTCTGGAAACCTATGTCCCCACTGTGGAAGGACCTGTGGATCCAGAATTGGCCTCCAAAGTCACTTACGGACTCACTGTTAAGACCGTGTTCATGGGAGACAATCTTCCTCGGCTATGAGGGATCGCCAAAGACTGGCTCCACCTCCACAGCCAGAGGTAGCAATGCTTCTGAATGCCAGCTGCTAAAAACTGCTCTTGCACATGGATTCTGCTCTCTGGTTTCCTCCAGGCATCTGGTTGGCCACTGTGAGAACAGGATGCTGGACTAGATGAGCCAGTGGCCTGATCCAGGTGGCACTTCTTATGTTCTCAAGTCCCTGGTTCAACTCTAGGGCTGCCAGGGCAGGAGCATCCCAGACCCTGAAACACTGCTCTGAACACGCACATCCGCATCCCCCAGAGAAGGTCCCAGCTCCAATTCTCACCAGCATCTCCAGGGAGGTTTGGGAGAGGCTCCCTGTCTCAAATTCTGAAGAGCTCAGTCACCTGAGCTCAAAGGATGCAATGGTCTCGCTCTGTGTAAGGCCTTCTTCCTTACGTAAGCTTTGGAGAATAGATGATGGACTCCCTCCCTTTTAAAACTTTTGTTTTGCAAGTTTTATTTGCATGTGTTTGCGCTTTGCGGCCACAATTGTCATGTGTTTCACAGTTACATTTTTCAAGGCAGCTGTGCCAAGCCCTGTGAGAGTATAAATATGCATATTCCTCTAGTGATATTGCCAGAGACATTAAAACATGTTGTCAGAGAAGAGAAAAATGCTGTTTCCCTTTGATTTTATTTTTGCATGAAGCAGACTCTGCATTTGGAGACCATTAAAAAAATCCCAAAGCCGAAGTCCCCTGTTCATTGTACTCTGGTTGTCGTGTCTTTGGAAGAGGAGTTGACGCTGGGCAACATGATCATTTAAAAAAAACTAAAGCATGTTGCTAGATCTCATGGTGTGAGACCTGCAACCGTCCTAACATTGCTGAGCACTAACTTCCTATCTGGACCATCAAGAAAGCTGATCGCCGAAGAATTGATGCTTTTGAATTATGGTGCTGGAGGAGACTCTTGAGAGTCCCATGGACTGCAAGAAGATCAAACCTATCCATTCTTCAGGAAATCAGCCCTGAGTGCTCACTGGAAGGACAGATCCTGAAGCTGAGGCGCCAATACTTTGGCCACCTCATGAGAAGAGAAGACTCCCTGGAAAAGACCCTGATGTTGGGAAAGATGGAGGGCACAAGGAGAAGGAGACGACAAAGGACGAGATGGTTGGACAGTGTTCTCAAAGCTACCAGCATGAGTCTGACCAAACTGCGGGAGGCAGTGGAAGACAGAAGTGCCTGGCATGCTCTGGTCCATGGGGCCACGAAGAGTCGGCCACGACTGAATGACTAAACAACAACAAAACAACTTCCCATCCCTGAGTCATTGGCCTCTGCTGAGGCTGATGGGAGTTGTAGTCCAATAACATACTGAGGGCCACGTGTTCTCCATTTGTGATCTAGATCAGCCTTTCTCAGCCTTGGATCCCCAGATGTTGTTGGACTACAACTCCCATCATCCCTGACCGCTGGTCCTGCTACCTAGGCATGGGGGGAGTTGAAGTTGCACATCCGCTGTGATCACCTGGGCAGCAGACTGAGCGGGCACATGGTTCACCTGGTTGGTCAAAATTCTATTTAAATTATAGTACTTATAAGTTTTCATCTGTACATATAAACAGGGATATGCAAAATTCATGCAAAACAGCACACCCTCCAACATTTCTCTGAGGAAAATAGGGACGTACGATTCCATAATGATAATTTTACTATTTATACCCCACACATTTCACTGGGTTGCCCCAGGCACTCTAGGAAGCTTCCAACATGTATAAAAACATAATAAAACATTAAACATTTTTCAAAAAAACTCTTCCCTATACAGGATTGCCTTCACACAGCTCAAAGGTCAGATAACTCCATACCCTCCAACATTTCTCCAGTGAAAATCAGGACATCCTAAGGAAAAGCGGGAAATTCTGGGATAAAATCGGAAACCAAGACGGCTTCTCTAAATCAGGGATGTCCCTGGAAAATACGTAAACTTGGAGGCTCTATAACTGAATTCTCATTTTTCCTCCTTTTTGGTGAGCCCTGCTCAGCTTGAAGGGTCGCAAGCTACCTGTCTCTTCAGGTAAATCACAGCCCAGTCTACCTGGAAGTAAAATCCAGTGGGTCCAAGGTGGCCACTCCTGGAAAAGTCCTTTCAACATCAGGGACACATTCATACTATGCATTTAAAATTCTGTGACGCCTTTTTAAACACTCATGGCTTCTCCAAAGAATCTTGGGAGCTGTAGTTTTTTAAGGGTGCTGAGAGTTGCCATGGAGCTACAATTCCCCGAGTAGTTTTAGAATAAAATCTCTCCTCCCAGGAACTCTGGGAATTGCAGTTCTGTGGGGGTAATAGGAGCCTCTTAACAAGGCTCAGCACCTTCAACAAACTACAGCTCCCATAATTCTTTGGGGGGAGCCATAACTGTTTAAGGTGGTATCACAGCTCTTGAAATGTACATTTGTGAACATAGCATAAAGCCCACTGAGAGGTGAAGAGCTTCTGTAGCCATGCTGGCTGCTCTTTCAGCTCCAAATATGGCTGGTGTCCTTGTAAATTTATGCAATATCAGGTTATGAGAATTTACTTGCTGGGTAGCTGGGCCTATTTAGTATGCAACCGAGCACTGAAGCTGTTATATTATTTTTCTGAAAACATATATTTTCTAAGTCCCTGGTTTCATCACTCTGTGGCTTGTTTTTCCCCTCCAAAATTTGCCTTATTGAGTTTTAAGCCTCTATAAATAATGCAAGCCAAACATTTAACTAAGACGCAGCTGTAAACACAGATGCACAATGGTTTTAAATTCAGCGAGCTCATTAAGACACAGAGCTTTAATACAACCTCCAGCAAATCGAAGCCTTTTCTCATCCGCACAACTCAGATGTATTTTTCAAAATGACATGCCCAGCGACTCCGGCGCTGACAATCGTGTCACTTTGTTTCTGGGAGGAATCATCTCCTGGTAATAAATTTCCCCATAATACACTTTTTAAAAAGAAAAAGCCTGCAATATTTAGCTGATTAATTGGCTATATTAATTAATTAAAAACCTTCTGATTGACTAAAAATGTGCCCTTAATTAACCAGGCAACACACAGAGATACACACACACATTTATTTATGCCAAGATAAAGGGCATGAGAAGTCTAAGGCTAATAAGAAGAGGCTGGAATGGGTCAAATATTCATCTAGTCTGGCATTCTGGCTTCACTGTGGTCAACCAGATAACTCAGGTAAGGTGGTACCTAACCATCACAAAAGAGGCATAGGCTCAAATTTAGAAACAATTGCAATTATTTAAATGGAAATACAGTAATCCCTCATCTTATGTGCTTTTGATTTGTGCAGGTTGAAATTGAACAAGGCAAGTCCCAAGCAAGGTGCAGAGCTTAAAAGCTCTTTTTGTGCTGTGTCAGATTGGGCTTACCTGGCACAAAAAAGAGCTACTAAGCTTTCCACCTTGACTAGGCAGCAAGACCCACTCATTGTCCCAGCTGTGGAAAGCTCTGGGATGCTCTCTGAAATCTCACGGAGTCCACCCAAGTTTCAGTGGACCTGAAGGAGCGTCTCCACCCCCATCGTTCAGCCCGGACACTGAGGTCCAGCTCCGAGGGCCTTCTGGCGGTTCCCTCCCTGCAAGAAGCCAAGTTACAGGGAACCAGGCAGAGGGCCTTTTCAGTAGTGGCGCCCGCCCTGTGGAACTCCCTCCCGTCAGATGTCAAGGAAAGAAACAGCTATCTGACTTTTAGAAGACACCTGTAGGCAACCCAGTTTAGGGACGTTTTGAATGTTTGATGTTTTATCGTGTTTTTAATATTCTGTTGGGAGCCGCCCAGAGTGGCTGGGGAACCCCCCCACCCCCATCCCCATGACTTCCTTCAACGTCCTCTTCTGGGTCTTTAAATATTTGCTTCTCCTGCTTATTTTGTTCTACCTTAATACTGTAATCTTTAAATTAAATATAGTTATACCCTTGTCATTTTTGTTCCATAATTCTTTTCACATTGTATCTTACACTTTGTTCTTTTCCAGTTATCTTACTTTCTGTGTTTGTTTTGTTAGTTGTAAGTGTTTACTCAAACCCTGCTAGTGAGTCCACTTCTTTACAAAGTTCTGTAAATACAACATAAACGGTTTCCAGTCTTTTCAAAATCTCTGTTGTCCTCGTCTCTAAGGTTTCCGGTTAGCTTCGGCATTTCAGCATATTCCATCAGTTTTTCTTGCCATTCTTCTTTCTTTGGCATCTTGTTGTCTTTCCACTTTGGGTGGGGCTAGTAGTATCTGAGCCGCTGTTGTAGCATACATGAATAATTTCTTCTGCTCTTTTGGCAAGTCTTGACCTGCAATGCCTAGCTAGAAAGCTTCTGGTCTTTTAACAAAAGTGTAAGTCCTGATTAATTCAATGGGACTTACTCCCAGGTAAGTGCAGCCTCAGGCATGTATGGTTCACTGACTTTGACAGCCCTGGAGTGGTCCCCCCCCCCCCAGAAATTCTCTTTCCAGCCACTCTCTTCCATAAGCTTTTTCTTCTTTTTTTGGCCTTGCTTCTAAAGTGCTGTGGTTAGTGCTTCCATGGTCAATATTTCACAAGGAGAAAAAAGATGGTGCCCACAGCTGTTCTCCACTTTCCCATTCCAATGAATAAGTCCCAGCTCTGCTCCAGAACAATTCGTTGTTTTACACAAACCTTTGCAACAGTGCCAAAAGAAGTCCCTTTTCCCAATGATTTTTTCAGCAGAAACTGTTCGTTCCTTCATTCCTTGTACTTTCTCTGCCTTTCTCAGTTGTCCTCATCTTGGGTCATCAGTGCTGGGTTAAAGACTAAGCTGGGGCACCAAAAAACGAGATTGTTTATAAAAAGAATTTGTCATTTGTCATTTCATAAAAGAAGCATTTAAGCAGTGATCATGGAGGAAATGGGGAAAGATTGTATAGCGGCGTTTAAGTCTAGCAATCTCCCGCTATTTCCTGTTCTCTTTTTATTACTCATCACCACCTAAACCGGGGGGGGGGGGGGACCAACTATCAGAGATCAAAATCATATGTGACATAAAATCATATGTGACCATACCCTCTAACACGCTGAGGTGAAAAACCAGGACGTTGTACATGACCTGCACGAGATTGTGGCCCCAAAAAAGTGCTTTCGAACAAGAGCATGGCGCCAAAAAATGAATGTTTGGGGGCACTGCATGAGATTGTGGCCCCAGAAAAGCACTTTTTCAGGGTGAGATTGTGGTGCCCAAAATGGCCGCCGTGCTCTCGCATGGAAAAAAGGGATGTCTCGGTTTTACTGAGACAGCTGGGCGATATATGACATACATGCATGTCCATCTCAGCATGCATGTAAGCTTTGTGTCATTTTTTTATATATGTAAAAGTCATGGTTTAGTATTGTTTTTATTTTGAATTATCCCTGGAGGGGGCATTACAATCTCATCAGTGCTTAGGATGTCATCATGACACAACTGTGTCCTACTGGCTATACAGAATTGTGAAGCCATATGGTGCAGTATCTGATCCCTGATTGGAGGAGATTGTCCCAGGTGGAAAGGTGGAAACAGAGCAGTAACCAGAAGAAATACGCAATGCCAAGCATGCAACTTAATGGCCCCGTAAGGAGAGGGGAGAAGATATTAGCGAGGGGTGAGGGAGAGAATAAATTTGCTCAGTTAATATTTTTGCAGAAGCAAACTACATTTTGCTGAAGTCATTTGTTCATACGAAAAAAGAGAGAGAAACCAAGACAGCTTTATTTAACTATTTATTAAATTTATATTGCACCTTTACGTTGCAGTATCACCATCAAACTGATCCACGCTCCACGTAAAAATGCCATCACAATAAAATATCAGGAAAGAAAGAATAAAGGCGTTTAAAAACAGCTACCCAAACTGCTGATCACATGAACTTTGTTAATTATTGTTATTATTTATTAATATATATTTAAAATAAATAGTCAAAGAGTGACTTGATTTTAATAGGGGACCTTTCCAACCTCCCCTCCCCAGTCAGCATTCCATGCTCACTGAGCATGCTCAGTCCTCATCGAGCTGTTTAATCCCCTGCCCCAATTTTTTCACATACAATTGCAACCCCCTCCCTGAGCCTCTTCACAGCTTCCTCTTGTGCATGAATCGTGCCATTTCACTTACATGCCTGGAGGAAGAGTTTACTATTAATATACGGGATGGTCCTCAGGGTGAGAGTTAACAGCAGGGCAAAGGCCACCTGATGATCTCATGGCAGAATCAGCATTTGAACCCAGGACTGACACAGCCCTCCTTCTTCTTTTCCTCCCCTGGAGTCATAAGGCCTTTTGAATCAAGCCACATTGCCTTTGGAAGGTCAAGAGCAGGTCTAGGAGCAACTTAAATCGAGTCCTCCCTTAAAGAGGACATGTGTTGCAATGAGACCTGGAAAACCGACACCCTGTGTTGTGGGTGGGTACAATTGGTCAGCCACAACACCCAATTGGCAGGTCCCTCGAAGCTGGGTGCAATCTGGCCAATGGGACACAGTCCAAATGGTTTGAGGGATCTATTTATGCCCATGCATGTGACCCAGAGCTTCCTCTTTCGGTGCATGCATTCAGAACACCAGCCCACCTCTCCCTATATTTAGGGCTGTGCGCTTGACCTTGCTATGCCGTCGTGTGTCGTCTGTCATTGGGACAGGGGCACGGCAGGAATTTCCCTCTCTTGGCTGATTGGCTGGTGCCATTTGGGTTTCGCCTGCCGTGTAGCAAATCATCACAACTTATAAGGTTGCAGATAGGCTCTGGTTCAGGTGATAGGGATGGGAGAACGCTCTCGCCATCCCTATGTGAAGGGTATTCCGTTAAAGGAATCCAGGGACTCGATGGTTTGGTCAACACCTGAGAGGGGGTTGTGCCCGTGCCTGAGTCCAGGGGGGCATTTGGGTGACGGAGATAGCCTGTTCCCGCTTTCCACTTATCTAGGTGTTCACCCTAGGCTGACCTATGCTGGTGGCCTGTGTCAGTGCTACCTGCAAGGGTGCAGGGAGCTAGTCGAACCAGAGCCTATGCAACCACACACTTGCTGTAATCAATAAAGTTGTGGCCTAAATTCTGCCAAAAACCAAACCAAAATTTGAGTCTTGTCTGAATTTATTTAAGGGGGAGGTTTAAAGGTCTGAACGCGCAAAAAGGATTGCTTCTCACATGTCAAAGGCACCCAGTTCACTTCAAAAGGAGAAACAGAACAATTAAATAAATCAGGTGAGAAGAGAGCCAGGCCCATCGGCTACACAATCAGAGTTGTAAGAAATGCCAATTAATCAACATGTTCGTGCATCTAGGGGCTCCCTTCCTCTGCGGTGGTTCTGCTTCTGCAGATATAAAACATTTCATAACTGGCAATGCTCAACAACCTGTTGGGTATAATTGATCTTCTTTTAATTTATTACAATGTTCCTCTGCATCTCCATCCCCCGCTGAACAAAGGGAACAAAGATTTTTCAAACAAATAAAACTAAAACGTAGATTCAATTTATTTTGCCCAGTTGAAGAATCCTTGGGGAGAAGAAGGGAAAGGGGTGGGAATGGGTGGCGGAAATCAATTCTCATTTAGCGAGGGCATCCTGGCAGGCCTGAGAACCACATTACTGCATTACAGTACCTTTTAACATCTCGTTTTATGTGACATACGGCATCATTCCTCCTGCATGATTCTATTACTTTCAGAAATCTGTGTTTAAAGAGCATTAAAGGTCTCGCTTAAACTGACGGAAGTCGGGAGGCTTGAAGCTCAGAGTGACAGGCTGTTTAGTGGGGGCCCCTTGCAGATGGGGTGTGTGGGGGGGAGGGACGCCCTCCCCCGGGGGAAAGAAATCTGGCAAACTAAAGAGCAATGTGTCAGCAATAAAACAGCTTCGCCTGCCTTTTTGTCAAGCGGCGGCGAACATTAGCAGTTGTGGAAATAAAGAGCAGCTTCTCCTGCACTGAATGGGACTTCCACGCCTGGAAGAACCAGCGGCAACAGCTATCATTGCAAGACTCAATTTTCAAGCTCTCGTGGGGGCGCAAAGCCCCCAGCAAAACGAACAACAGTTTTGACTCTCCTCTGTGTGTCTCTTGTATCAGGGGGCCGCCTTAGATGGGATTCAGGAACAGAATTTCCAACATTTCAAAATGATTAACTAGCTATGCTTTACCCAAGGATCCTCTGATATTTGGATACCTCAGAGAAGCTGTACTAATAGACAACAGGGAATTAATGTATCATCTATTAACTGCTGCCAGAATTTTTTTTACTGCTGACTAGGGCCTGGGAGACCAGGGCTCAACTCTCGGCTCAGCCATGAAGCTCGCTGGATGACCTCGGGGGCCAGTTACTGCATCTCATAGAAACATAGAACTGTAGAGTTGGGAGGGGCCCAGGGGTCATCTAGTCCAACCCCCTGCAATGCAACAATCTCAGCTAAAGCATCCATGATGGACAGCCATCCAACCTCTGTTTAAAACCTCCGAGGAAGGAGAGTCCACAACCTCCTGAGGGACTCCATTCCACTGTTGAACATCTCAGCCTAACCTGCCTCAAAGGGTTGTTGTGAGGATTAAATGAGGAGCGGAGAAAACCATATATATCACTTTGAGTTCCTTGGAGAAACAGGTGAGGTGTGAATACAACAAATAAGTCAGGACTAGCCCTACTGTGAGGGGTCTTATTGGATCACAAGCTTAACACGAGTCAACAGTGTGTTGCAGCAGCAGCAGCAGCAGAGAGAGAGAGAGAGAGAGAATGCTATTCTAGGCTGCATCCACAGAAGAATAGTGTCCAGATCAAGGGATGTAATGTTAGAATTCCTGCTCCATGATTGCAGTCATGGGATTGTTGTCTATCACATTGCCGGTGTATGTTTTGACTCCATAGAGTGGGAAGTGACGGAGGCAGGATGTTTGTGTTCCTGGGTTCCGTGAAGTGGGACTATTGTCCTTTGTTCTGTTTCATTTTGCTGTCTGATGCTAGAGAGAGAGGAAGCCATGTTGCAGTGCTCCGCGTGTGTTTATATGTAAATAAAGTAGATTAGCCAAAATGCTGAGTTGCTGAGGTCTGTCACGCAAGCTGCACAAACTCTGTGGATCTCTAAGTGTGCCGGTGTTGGTTGGCATCGGTTGCTGTGATGTTCGGGCTGAAGAAAGCTTTTGAAGCTCCCAAACGATTGACCAGGAGGGAGAGAACATGCCAGTTGGGCATGTGTCTCTGCCAGAGTCCTACTCAAGTGTAGGCTGAACTCTTGACAAGTAATAGTACCACTATTCTGCCTTGGTTAGATGACACCTGGAATACTGTATCCAATTCTGGGTACCGCAATTTAAGAGGGATGTTGACAAGCTGGGAAGGGTGCAGAGGAGGGCAACCAGGATGATCAAGGGTCTGGAAACCAAGCCTGATGAGGAATGGTTGAAGGAGCTGGGTATGTTTAGCCTGGGGGAAAAGGAGACTGAGAGGAGATATGATAGCCATCTTCAAATATCTCCAGGGCTGTCACATGGAAGAGGGAACAAGCTTGTTTTCTCCTGCTCTGGAGGGCAGGACTTGAACCAGTGGATTCAAGTTACAAGAAAGAAGATTCCACCTAAACAGCAGGAAGAACTTTCTGGTGGTAAGAGCTGTTTGACAGTGGGACAGACTCTCTCTAGAGGTAGGGGATTCTCCTTCCTTGCAGGTTTTTAAGCAGAGCTTGGGTGGCCATCTGCCATGGATGCTGTAGCTGAGATTCCTGCATTGCAGGGGGTTGGATTAGATTGACTCTTGGGGTCCCTTCCAGCTCTATGGTTCTGTGATTCTATGATTCTATTTTGAAAGAGCGAGAGGGGGTGGGGATAAGGCATGTTTGACAGTATAGCTCAAGGCGTATGTTTAGCTTAAAGATTATGCCAGAATGAAGGCAAATATGACAGACCTAAACGCTTTGACGCTTGACTTTCAGCCGACTGTTCATTATGAAAGGCCAAGAGCTGCTCCATCTCGCAGTGGCACGGAATATTTCCTTTTGTTTTTAAATTGTGGGCTTGCTCGATTTGTTCTCGCCGGCTTTTTAATCCATTTCAAATCATTATTAGCTCTGCGGCCTTGAATTGCTTTTCATTTGGCAATGTTTTTGTAAATCACATGCCTCAGCAGGCTAAACCGGGGCAAAAAAAGCACTTTACGTCGCGTTTGTAACAATATGCAGCTGATTGAAGAATAAATTCCAGGCACGGCAGGATATTATCTCACTCTTGTGCTTTCGAAAATGCTCTTTTGAGAGAGAGCCTTGGAAGAAAAAAATCTTCAGCCAGACCAGGTTCAAGGCACTTGTATCGATATTGTTCTGGGTTTGTGGCGGGGGTGTTTGTGTAGGGCTGGATGATGTCCTTGAATCCCTTCCAGGTCTGCTATCCTGTATCCAGTAAGGGCTTTAATCCAGCAGAAGAGGCTGAGGAGAATGCCAAACCAGTTCCTTTGCTATGGCAATGGCTTTGGCTGGCCAGTTGAGTTCCCTCAAAAGCACCCCCAAAAATGAGCCAGGGTGCAAGAGCTACGACTAAGTGATGGTGCTCTACAGGAATGATGGGAGTGTTGGGAATTTCCCCCCCTCGCCTGCCTAGAATAAAAACAGCCAGAGTTGTTTGAGAGAGCTGGAAGCTGCAAGATGGAGAGATGCTTTGCTCTGTGTTGAACCTAAACTGGACTTAGGGACTTCTCTGGAAGCCTAAAAGTGAAGCAAGATCTATGGGGGTGTTGATGCTGTGAGCTCCTCCATCCACTGCTCAGGTTGCATATATCTGTCTAAATAAACCCATATATCTCAAAGACAACACAGTCTCCATTGCCCTTCATTTGCAGGAAAGTGAACCTTGGCTAAGTGCTGGAACTCTCAGAGTGTAAAGGTAAAGGGACCCCTGACAATTAAGTCCTGTCATGAATGACTCTGGGGTTGCGGCGCTCATCTCGCTTTACAGGCTGAGGGAGCTGGTGTTTGTCCACAGACAGCTTTCTGGGTCATGTGGCCAGCATGACTAAACCACTTCTGGTGCAATGGGACACTGTGATGGAAACCAGAGCGCACGGAAATGCCATTTACCTTCCCACCACAGCGGTACCTATTTATCTACTTGCACATGTGTGCTTTCAAACTGCTAGGTTGGCAGGAGCTGGGACGGATCAACGGGAGCTCACCCCATCATAGGATTTGAACCACCTATCTTCTGATTGGCAAGCCCAAGAGGCTCAGTGGTTAAGACCAGCGTCCCTACTGAAAAGAGTACACTGAAGGCGCCTGATTGGTGTCAGTAGGCAGGGAGTTCCAGAGTGGAGGTGCTGCCACACTAAAAGACTGAGTTCTTAGAAAAGGAGAGTGGGAATTATGCAGTACCTGCTTCTTGGGAGAAAAGCAATGACAAACCTAGATATCATGTTAAAAAGCAGAGACATCACCTTGCCAACAAAGGCCCGTATAGTTCAAGCTATGGTTTTCCCAGTAGTGATTTATGGAAATGAGAGCTGGACCATAAAGAAGGCTGATTGCCGAAGAATTGATGCTTTTGAATTATGGTGCTGGAGGAGACTCTGGAGAGTCCCATGGACTGCAAGAAGATCAAACCTCTCCATTCTGAAGGAAATCAGCCCTGAGTGCTCACTGGAAGGACAGATCCTGAAGCTGAGGCTCCAGTACTTTGGCCACCTCATGAGAAGAGAAGACTCCCTGGAAAAGACCCTGATGTTGGGAAAGATGGAGAGCACAAGGAGAAGGGGATGACAGAGGATGAGATGGCTGGACAGTGTTCTCGAAGCTACCAACATGAGTTTGACCAAACTGCGGGAGGCAGTGGAAGACAGGAGTGCCTGGCGTGCTCTGGTTCAGGGGGTCATGAAGAGTCGGACACGACTAAACAACTAAACAACAACAGTGACTGTGGCAGTTCTCTCAATCAAAGTGTTCCCAGATCAATCACTGGGTTCATCTAGAGCAGAGCTGTTATCTGTCCCTCGTGTTTGAGAAGCCTGAATGCTTTCAACTGGAAGCCACACATATCATGTCACCAATCCCATGCTGCGTGGCAGTCTTTCTGCAGAGTCTCAGATGGCATCCTCACTTTTGCCGTTTCTGGTGTCTCTTGAAGGCTCCCCCCTCCTGCCGACGGACCCATGAAATTGTTAAAAATATCCCTTGGTTGTAATGAATACTTGGCATTGGTTTTAAAGGATTTTTGTCATTTCACATACACCCCCTAATGTGTTGGGGGGGGGGTTGAGAGGGCAGAATATAAATACTTTGATAAATAAACTTCCACCCAGGTGAGGCACATTATATAAAAAAGGAAGGGGGGAGGTGTTAAGTGTGATCAGCTGCGTCAATTACAGGGCTGTGATTTTAGCCATAGTGGAGGAGTTTTGACGACATCATAAAACACAGAAATTACAGCCCAATAACTTGAAATTGCTCTTTGCTTTTGTGCGTGTGTGTGTGTGCATGTAAAAATAATACACAGGGCAGGACCCAGTAAAGTATTGTTCCCTCTGGAGCACACAGCATCCATTTCGGAACGTGCAATTTTGAAAGCCACTGAAGGAACTAGAGGATAATGCACAGTTCACATCAGTTTAAAACTGTCATTGCATCTATCTGGTCAGCCACTGCGAGAAAAGGATGCTGGACTAGCAGATGGGCCAATTGCCCTGATCCTTTTCCAATGGTCTCACAATTTACCCCCGAAATTGTGATTAGTCTGATTCATTTTGTGCAGCACTGGCTGCCTAAGAGGGTCGGGGGGCAGCAAATGGTGCCCCCTCCAAGTCAGGGTGTATAGGATTCAAGGCCTCCCAACCAAGGCAGGAAATCCCACAATCTCCTCTCTCCTTCTCTACAAATAAAGATGCAAGAATAGTCAATTCAACACCTAAGAATTTGCTTTTGACATGGGTGCTAGCTGCAGCTAGGATTTCAACAGCCCAGCAATGGAAAACCTTGAACAATCTGCATTTCTCTGTTTGGTGTAAGAACTTAAGGACTTTGGCTATTGAGGGGGAATAATACAACTGAACTGTGCGTTTCCAAGGGGATGTGGGATCCAGAACAGTTTTATGTCAAAGGTAGGAGTATACGTCCTGTGCTTTGAACTTAGATGCTCAAAATTCAGCAGCTCGGGAAATCTAGATGTCTTATTTATGTGTCTCGCCCTTTCTTTCTCTTATTTACAGCTTGTTTGCTTTGTGTATGGTACAATGTAGCATCCTGCTACTGCAGTTTTGGGTTGTTAATAATGTTAATGAAAGTACAGGGGGGAAAATAAGAATTTGCCGCTTTTTCATGACACCAAAGACTTGCCACTCAAGGTGGCTGCCTTACTCTGCCCAGTGATAGAGCCGGCCCTGAGCTGGGTGCTATTTAGGGACCTTGGTTCTTTCTATCGTGGGCTGCTGCACTACCCACTCGTGAAAGGAAGCTTTCCTGTTCCTTCTTGGTGGCCTGTCCCTCACCACTTTCTGCCGCAGGTGATACATGATAGCTAAGGAACAGCCAGAATGCAATAGCCTCTCTGTTTCAATATTGAAAAAATGTGACATTTCGAGCCTCCAGTGTAATATCTCGTGCCCAATGACATGTACTTATTCTCCCTAACTACTAGTTTTGGAGAATGAGATCCACAGACTCCTGACACTTCGGTGTTGCATAGACGATGAGACTGCTGTAATTTTCATGCTGCAATGCATATTTAAGTCCCCCTGGTGGCTAAGGCCAGAAATCTATCTATGTTCGCTGAGGGAAGTGATTCAAAAGGAAGGGAGAGAGCAAGTCCCAGGCAGAATGAGGCCGTTTTGCAGGTTGGCAGGGAAGTTTTGCATCAGAGATGGCGCTAGAGGCAGTCTATGCCAGGAGCAAATGGCAGGGCAGAGGTAGCAGCACATACTTAACCTGTGGAACTCACTTCCACAGGAAATAAGAAAGGAGATTCCAACTATACATCAGGAAGAACTTTCTGACAGTAAGAGCAGTTCGACAGTGGAACGGACTCCCTTGGGAGGTTGAGGACTCTCCTTCACTGCAGGTTTTTAAGAAGAACTTGGATTGCCACCTGTCATGGATGGTTTAGTTGAGATTCCTGCATTGCAGGGGGTTGGACTAGATGACCTTTGGGTACCTTCCAACTCTACAGTTCTATGATTCTATGAAGGAGAAGGCTATCAGTGCCTATTAGTCACACTGGCTTTGCTCTGCCTCTACAGTCAGAGGCAGTAATTGCTTCTTAATATCACTTGCTGGAAGCCACAGGAGTGGGGAGTGTTTGTGCGCTTGAATCTTGCTTGCAAGCTCCCCATTGGGTCATCTGGTGGGCCACTGTAGGAAAAGGAAGCTGGAGTAGAAGGGCCATTGGCCTGATCCAGCAGGATCTTCTTACGTGGTGGCCTTTTCCCCCACCCCGAGGTTGCTGTGCTACCATTGGTCCCAGCAAGCACAGGGAATTATCAAGAACAGTCACAGCCAATATGGAGGGTTGCTGGCCCACCCCTGACCTCCCGGCACCTGAATCACCTCTGCTTATTGGCAGGGAGGAGGTGAGGTGAGACAGGAGGGAGGCTAGAACTGTGCTGGTGGGCCAGTGGGAGGGCCAGGGTGACTCCATTGCACCCACACAGCACCCGTGTTCCTGTCACCTCACCCAGGAAGTGGCAGTGACTCCACTGCTGGGAGGTCAGGTGAAAGCTGTTTGCCTCTCCCTGCTGGCCACTTTGGGTCAGGGATGATGGGAGGTGTAGTCCAATAATGTAAAAAAAAGTGAACGAAATGTGTGTGTCAGGGGACAGTGTGAATTAAGAAAGACATATGTATTAGTGAAGATAGCATATAAAAAGTGATTGTATTAAGAAACACTAAGTGCAAAAAATGTGAATATTTGCAGTCCGAAATACGTATATTGGAAGAAATGCACCCTAAAATGCTGACAAATTTCTGTGAGGGCTTCTTCTTCTTCTTCTTGACATCTCTTTTCAAGAAGAAGGAGGAGGAAATGCACCAAAGGTTCAAAGCACAGAGAAACTGACAGGTTTGCCCATCCCTGGACTCTGTGGAAACCTATGCCTTAATAAATTTGTTTGTTTTTAATACTGTGCCAAACCCTTTGCTGCTTTATTCCTTGAGAGTGCCTGAGAGTTCCTTGAGAGTGCTTGGCTCAGATGGGATGAAGTAAGGTTTCCAAAGTGGTTAGAGAATGTGATGCCCTTTTGGGGGGAAGGGAATATATGAATCCCTGTGGACCCATGTGTGTGGGTGAATAGCAAAATAAATTGGCTGGGTGCCTGGATTCAAAACAAAGGACTTGCAAAGAAGAGAGCCCCACTAGCAGAGTATTAAACTCACAAAAGTTAGCAGTACAGTGAAGCGTTAGCAGTATAGGTAGTTAGCCCTTTTCTATTCTGTTTACAACACTCCCCTCTTTCTACCCCTTTTGGAAGGAACAGACCACACAATGCTAAGTAAGTTTAAAATGTTTTACTTACAGATTCATAGGTCTGATACATATGTTGTTCCATACAGCTGCAAGGAGAAATATTCTTGGTAAGAAAATACAAAATATAATTTCGAACACATGCTGTAAGCTTGGAAACAAGATCACACATATCCTTCTTTGCTGGCAACTTGGTGGTCATCACTACATCTTGCAGGAGCAAAGTACTTTCTTTGGTCTGCCCTAAATCTTCTGACACTCAGCATAATTGAATATATTTCAGCCTAGCTTGGGCTGGAGAAGCCTCCAGGTTTTGCTGGCTACCTGAGATATATATATATAAAGTAGTTTTCCACGCCCCCGACAGACCACCATGCACAACAATTATGCTATATCAGTCTTACCTGAGCAGGCTGGTTCTAAGAAAAGCTGGTCCCATCTCAGAAATCCAGCTGAAGCTTTGTGTTCCTCATCTAAGATGTCCTGCTGTTTTATAGTCCCCAGATAGAAATATGACTTAGAGGGATTTTTGTCAAAATCTTAAAAACTCCGGCTGGTAAATGCAAACATTAAGCCCTTAATTGCCAGTCTGATCAACTCAATATTTCTACTTATCCTCCCCCCCACTCCCCAAATTCCCCGGCTACAGCAAATTAACACACTGTTAAGCAAATTGATTTCAGGGGCCCCTAAATACACTCAATTCTATCGGTTATTGTCCTCAAATCTAGCAGTATCTCCAACAGACAGTGATGGGAGTGTCAAAATTGGTGGAAACATAGTGTTATGAGTCTCTCTCTTTTTTGGCAAGGAATTAGACTGAATGTCTGGGTTCCCTTCTAATTCTTGGAATAGCCAAGCTAGCTTCCTGGTGAGGTGATAGCCTAGGTAAGGGGCCATTAAGGGAACAAAGGAAGGGGCTTTGTGTGAGATGGAAGGTGGGTGTGGCCTCCTCTCTTAACCAGCTGGTGAGGAGAGAGATTTGAGTGATGTGAGTTAAGAAGCTAGAAGCAAAGTTGCAGACTGGGAAGCTGGAGAGAGCCAGAACAATGCTTGATTTCTGTTTAAATCCAAGGCTGGGGAAATCCAGCCAGATGGGTGGGGTATAAATAATAAATTATTCATATTAATATTATTATGAGGGAAGTAAGGCCCTCTTGGGGTGTTAATGCTGTGAACACCCCCAAGTGTCAGGATCAGAGTCAGGTGTAGGTCAGCAGCTAAAACAATGAATCTCCCGAGGCCAGTGCAGTTAAATCTTTATTTGAGGAAACAAACCAGAGACCAGGGGTCTCAGCAACACTTTCTAGGAGGTCTTGCCCTGTTGAAGCAGTTGTGAGGACTGAAGGTCCCGGCTTTCCCGGGTCCACTAGGACACCTCCTCTATAGGGTCTTTCCCACACCATCTCAGGCTGTGTCTCTGCACAATCGGCCTCTGCTCTGCCCATTTCTCTGCAAGTTCTAGGAGACCAGGGGGGCGAGGAGCTGGTTGCAGCAGGAGGGGGAGACTCCCTGGATTATTCAGCAGCCTCTCCCCACTCTGCCCCTTGGGGCCCTATGGTTACCAGATTTTTTTCAATGAACCTAGGGACCCCCCCTTTTTTTTGAAGCTGAGTAGCAACAGGGAGTCAGTAGTGGGGGTGGTGAGGCAAAAGAACACATGCATATTGTATAAAGGTGCAAAGCCCTTCTTTCGCACCCTGTGAAACATAAATGCGCAAAGTTTTTAAAAAGCTGGGCAATGGCTGGCCGCCCACAACTGAGCCTCCCCCGATCAGTCAGAACAAAGGGGGCAGGAGATCTATACCACCAGACGTCTCCGGTTCCCCTTCAGCAGTGGCAGAGGCAGTTAGCAGCCTGGAGCCAGCCTGGTAGCGCAGTTGGCTCTGGCTGGCTTCAGGAGCTGCTCGCTGCTGTGGCGCCCGCCATTTTTCCTCGCCGGTAGTCTGTGTTGCACACAAGACACATCATATGGGGACTTCCGGTGAGGAAAATGGCGGGCACCACAGCAGCAAGCAGCTCCTGAAGCCAGCCAGAGCCAACTGCACTACCAGGCTGGCTCCGGACTGCTGAGGCTGCCGCTGCCATGTTTCCCGGGGACAGATTTGCAAATCTGGGGAAATTCCAGGGACAGAATTTGTCCAGGGACAGATTTGAAAATCCAGGGACTGCCCCCGGGAACCGGGACGTCTGGTAACCCTACCTTGGGCACCCTGCCCTCCAGCCTCCATTTCAGCCTTAAGAGTCTGAGCTGCTCTCTGCCACAGCCTCTCCCTGCTCATTAAACCTTGTCAACTCTTCTGCTTCTGACCTCCTCCTCCCAGTCTGGTCCTTCTCCACCACCAATCCCCTGGCTCAGAGCCTTCTTCCCCTGGGGGTTCCCTAGGGGGTTCCCCCGGCTGGTGCCTCCCACCACTCCTTTGCATCCAGCCACAACACATAGTATATATGTAAATAAACCATATAGACACCACCATCTCCTCTTTTTTAAAAAAATACATTTTTATTGATTTTTTAACATATTGGTTCCAAAAGTCATACAACATAACTTCTCATCTTATACAATATTTTTAGACTTCCATCAACACCTCTGGTGATTTTCCATTCTTTAATCACTTATTATACATTTCTTAATTTCTATATTACATTTAAGTGTCCTTAACTAATAATTCTCTTCATGGTCTTTCTTGCAACATTTCAAATAATCCACCTTACAAAACTTCTTGCAGTCCTACTAGCGTAATCTGTTCGTCACAATTACTTTAGACACCACCATCTCCACAGTACCTCACTCCAAAGGAAACATGAATCTTGGGTAATCGCCTGGAACCCCTGGAATCTCGCACCGCTCAGAGACAGGCTTGGCGTGCGACAATATTCATACTTGAAACTTGAAGTGGATTTGAGACTTGAAATGGATTTGTTTGAGCATTTTCTCCCCTCCTCTTCCCAGCCCAAATTCATTTCAGCTCTGGTCAGAGGCTGGCTTTCTCAAGCTCTTCCATCATGTTTCAGATTCCACTTTCTCGATGCACCCCCCCTGCTTTCTTTGGTCCCCCTCCAAAACAGCACTGTCCGGGTGCCGAGATGTGAGATTGAAGGCTCCCTGCCGTTTCAGCCTAAGGTCCTTACAAGACCCCCGTTGCCTCTCGACTAAGACCCATGTGGGGCCGCTTTGTTACATGCCTGGATGATCCCGATCATTTCCTGCCAGAGTTTCTAAGTGTTTTTTCATTTCACTGACACGGTCTCCTCTTTCAGCCGCGGAGGCTCTCAGCGGTAAAGAAAGCAGAGAGGGAAGTGAGGAGATGGAAAACTTCTGATGCCCTGTGACAGCTCCTTGGTCCTTATTGATCTCATGGCTACCCTGCCTTGCTGGGGTTCAGCTGGCAGTCCTTTTTCCATCTTTGCACAACAGGCTGATAAATGGGGAGAAGGGCAGCCGTGGCGGCAGGAGGGGGCAGCGGCGGGGGATGCTCAGATGTCATATGGGTCCTCTGAGAGGAGGATAATCACAGAAGCGACACACAGGGCATTGGAACCCAACGCCTTCCTAAATTGATTTTGGTAAAAAGCATTTTAATATTTCAAAGGGTCCCTCCTAAATGTTTCAAGAGCTTTAAATTAGAAGCGGTAACCAGATGATAAATAAAAGCCATCTGCCTCCAATGAGGAGCCCGGCAAAGTTATTTGTATGTTTATAATTCATTTCCATTTCTCCACTGAGATATTCTCCGGGGGCCGTGATACCCATCTCCAAACGAATCTGAAATACGGAAAGTGGCATTCTTGCTAAATAATCTTCTGATATACCTGCAGGATGCAGGTTATTTTGTTCCCCCGCACAAGCATCCAGACAGAGAAGATGAAACGTTAAACATCAATAAATATGCCAGTGTCCAAACAAGTGGAGCATCTAATTCCCATGCCAGCGTACAGGTACTGTATGTAGGGAGGACAATTTGGGTGTGTGTGCAACAAAAAATGGATTTCCGTGGCGGGGGGGGGGGGGCATTTCAGACAAAGAACCCCAGCAGAGCAGGGGAACAAGGTCGGTCTACCTTTTTGTTTTGCTCTGCTCTGCTAAAGAGATGCCTCAGATGTGTAGTTACGGAGTTCAAAGCAAGTTCACATTCTGTGCTTTTCAGGGCCACCTCCTTGCCAAGCCTGCCATTGAGTGTTCACTTCACTTTCTAAGCAGCCTTGCCTTGCCAAGGATCAAACACAAAACTCAGGATCTCTTCTAAAGAAACATTTGGCACCCGCAAAACGGCACTCAGAACTTGATGGCCTCCAGTAATCACACAACGTTGACAAATTGTGTTGGGATCGGTTACAGTGGGGCCATATTGCATCAAATAGGGGATTCCTTCCCTTGACGTCTGCCTGTGGTGCTGCACTCCACTGATTTCATTACTCTTTAGGGGCAGAGTGGGGCTGCAGCTGGAAAGATTGGGGGGGGGCTGATGGGCAGCTAGCTCTCCAAGAGACAGGACTCCATTAGCTTTCTGTAAACCACTTTGAGCTTTTGCGCAATAAAATAATAATAAAATAAAATGCATAAACTTTGCTAATGACTGCATGCACTCTAGTTAAACAAGAAGCATCACCGGTACACTCCAGAACTATATAAAAGCAGGGAAGTGAAGACTTGGTGTGAGTCTGCTACTGCAATTTAAAGTGTGATTTGTAATATATACTTACCCTTCATAGGCAACTGCACTGCAGTCTTTAAGAGGCTGTGCTTCGTTTTTTGTTTCTGCATCGTTTTTGACAGAGTAGCTTCACGCGTCTAGCTACCTGTCACTATACATTTGAAGCATGTGGCTTCTGCCAAAAGATCCCAGAAACTGTAATTCACCACCTACAGAGCTACAGTTCCCAGCAAACCTTAACAAACATGACAGTTCCCAGGATCCCTTGGGGGAAGCCATGTGCTTTTAATGTGCAGTGTGGAAATGCTCACACGGCGAAGGCAAACCGAGTGGGGAATCGAGACTCTGACATGGGTTTGATTGCATGTAAACAGAAACCTGGAGTGCCACTGGAGCACCATTGTGGAGGAGTCCATTATCCGGGAAGAATGCTCCGGCTCTTAGAATTACTGTAGGCATATAACTGCGAATGGTTCCACAAGGGCTGTTAGGAAACTGCAGTTGCTGGTTTGCATGCTCCAAAATATTCCCAGAGATGATGTAGCAACATCTTTGCTGTCATTGTTTATTTAACAGTCGCACGGCTTTGCTCCCTATAGCCGGGAAGCTCTGCGATCCGCCCTTTGTTTCGGAAGTTGCTTCGCTGGCATACCCAAGTGCCCAAGTGTGCCACCTAACGGGCAGTAGGTCAGCTCAGGAGAGGCACACCTCCATCAGGTCAGCACTAGGTCCATGGGGGGTGAGCGACTTTGCAGGGCTGCTCTGTTTCTGCAGAAGACTCCGCCAAGTGGCTGGCATTTCATTACTCATTCCAGGGGTCTGAGGTGGAACAATTCCTCTGCGACTCCTTAAAGTGATCCATAAACAAGTATTGTTGAAAGCGACAATGAGATAAGAGCCATAAAGATTTACATTATAATTAGAGATGTTAACAAGCCGCTCAAAATCTCCAGTAGTCAAGTTGTGTTGGTTTTGGGTGGTGACAACATGCCTCTTCCAATCTCCTTCCTCCCAATTATTCCTCCCATATTTATTAAGCTGCATTTTGTGTTGCGGGGCGACTCAACTTAGCCGATATTATCCGCTTGGCAACGCAGCCCCATCCTCAAGAGGTGTTTGTGGCCCTAAAAGGCATAATGAAAATATATACATGCTGGAAGTAGGGAATAATATTAGCAACCGTGATATAATTCACAGGAAGCACAAGAGAAAAATAATAATTACCTTCAAAAGGGGAAAAAAATATCACAGTCCTCATAAAAACGTACACTAATGCACCTAGCTGTCAAACAAAGGGGTTCTTTAAAATGATGGAAGATTCCAAACCACTACGAAGAACTACGTATAAAAATACAGATAGCCATTTATATTGGCCAACATATTTTATGCCGGCGGCTATAGATGGCTTTATAATAATTTTCAGAAGCAGGACTTATACATGCACTTGGAAAGGTTGTGCCCAGATACACAACAAATCAAATTAAGTTGAGAGCGCAGCCAGCGGGGCGCTGGTGGAGAGAAGGTGCAGTTTGGTGGAGGATGAGAAGCGGGCAGGAACACTGGAAGCGGCCTTCTACTGAGTCAGACCATTGGTCCATCTCACTCAATATTACGCACACTGACTGGCAGCAGCTCTTCAGGGTTTCGGGCTTGGGACATTCCCAGTCCTACTGGGAGATATTGGGGGGTTGAACTTGGGACCTTTGACGTGCAAGGCAGATGCTCTATGTCCAAGTTAAGCTGCCAGTCAGTGAAGACAACACTGAGCAGAATAGACTACTGGATTTGGTACAAAGCAGCTCCCTATGTTCTGTTTCCTAGATTGCTAAAGGCTTCCTGCACACCTGGACCTGCCGTTTGGATTGATTGTTGGACCCCTGAATGATAGCTTGTGGTTGGCTGCTGGGAAAGTCTGTCTTGCAAGCAGAAGGTCCCAGGTTCAATCAGTGGTGTAGCGTGGGTTGCCAGTGCCCCGGGGCTATGCAGGAAACGGACGGAATACACATGCGGATTCAACTGCCCAACAGCATCCACGTCACCCAGGAGATCACAGCCATAGAGATAAGAAAAGAAGAGTCGTTCCGTTGCCTGCTGAGGTCACTTCCTAGTCCACATGGGGAAGCCATTTTCAACAGAGCCCAGTGACGGAAGTGCAGAGCTATATGGAGGCAGCACCGAGTGCTGAAATTTCCCACCCCATACGAATTTGCACCCGGAGCAACCGCCCCTGTGTCTGCCCCGTCACTACCCCACTGGGTCCAATCCATGCTGGCATCTCCAGATAGGGGGTGGGAGATATTCCTGGTCAGTGTAGAGACGATACTGAGCTAGATGGACCAATGGTCTGAGTCGGTATCAGGCAGTAACTGTGTCCCTATGAAGGGAGGTTGTAACAGGAGAAGGGTATGCATTGTGTGTGCTCTGCTACCTACATTGATGACATTGCCTGAATTGTTTTGGTACAATCGCTGCACAACACCACATTGGCCTTCAGCGGAAAGGCAGCGAGAAAAATAGACCCGTCCAAAAGTATCATCTGCGGGGGGGAGGGAGGGGAGGGGGCTGTGGCCTTTGTGCCCTGCTGGTGGGCAGTGGAGTAGCGTGGGTTGTCAGCACCCGGGGCAAGGCAAGTAATTTGCGCCCCCTAACCCGTGGATTTGCGCCCCCTAACCTGTGGATTTGCCCTAACCCCAGATGTTGCGCCCGGTGCGGCCGGCCCCCCTTGCACCCCCCACGCTACGCCCCTGCTGGTGGGCTTCCTAGGGGCATCTGGCTGGCCATTGTGGGAAGCAAGAAGCAAGGCAAGAGGGACCTTTGATCTTGAAGGACCAGCCACAAAGGGCCTAGGGTTGCCAGGTCAGGAGCATCCCAGACCCTGAGATTTTAGGGCCCAAACCTGAGACTAGGGCTGGATCTAGACACATCAAAGTTAAACATGTTGCAAACTTTGTATGAGAAATTGGGTTAGCAAAAATGGAACTCCACAGTGCCATCTGGTGTCACAGTGTTAGAATGCATCAACAACACATATAAATTGTTTTTTCTTTGCCAGTGTAGCTGAGTCCCTAGACTCTAGAGCAGCCTTTCTCAACCTGTGGGTCCCCAAAGGTTGTTGAAGTACAACTCCCATCACCCCTAGCTAGCAAGGCCAGAGTTCAGGGATGATGGGAGTTGTAGTCCAACAACATCTGGGGACCCACAGGTTGAGAACCGCTGCTCTAGAGGCATCCCCCTGGTGATGTCCTGGAGATGGAGGTTAATTGGGAGAGGAGAGCAGAGCAGAAGAGGGTCGGGAACCCCCCCCCCCCCAACATCTAGGCTATCATTTGCAGCCCACTTCTTCTGGGTTGAAGTCTGTAAACTGTGTAAACTGCATGAACAATCATATATATATATATAGGCATTCTTGCCTACTTAGAGAATCAGGTTCATCCACCTGCCTTCTGAAGGGGACCAGGCAAATCTGGAGACTTCAGATCAGGCCTGGATGTCTGCCAATCTTAAATGGGTCTCTTCCCATGTGCCTTGACTCTATGGCACACTTTTCTCCTTTTCCTTTTGATCTGGCAGTTGGAGCCAAAGAGATCTGTTCAGGCTCCCTAGATCTCTCCCACTGCCGCTAGGTGCCACTAAGGCTGTTTGTAGCCTCTGAATGAACACCCCCAGCCCATTATTATATAAATCACATGAAAGTGGCAAGCAAATCCCCAGCAGGGGCTGAAATATGCCGGCCGCAGCCAGGAAGGAGAGGTGCAGAGCCTTGCAAACGGTGGTTTGTGTGTTTTCGACATTGCTGCCTCATTAAGAGAGCCAGAGTCATTGTCCTGTAGACTCAGAAAGCCGAAGCAACAACAACTGCAGTTTGGCAAGTTATCCCAACCTTCCTTGCAGTATAAATGGGAAAGCAAACACCATTTCCCTGGGCTGCCGCCGCCGCCACCTCCTCTTCTGCCGTGCGAAAAATATGTTGCTTCCTTGACAGTTGGGAAATGCATGTCTTACATCTCTTAACTACAGCAGCGGCTGGAGGGGGGGTTGTGGAGAAACCCGCTCCAAAATGCTTCATTTTAGCAAAAAGTGATTTCCACTGCAGGTGTCGGTAATTAACAGGGAATGAGTCAGTTTGATGTCTGCAGATGTAACCTTTCCAACTTCTTATTTAGGCATAAACGTGGATATGAATATGCACAAACTGCCCGCTTTTGCTGATATGGATCTCAGCAGCACCATCTTCTCACATAAATATTTGAAAGAAAATGTTAAAAAAGATTTCCTTTGGGGACAGAACAACATTACCAAAAATTCAGGAGGCGGGGGGGGGGGGGGAATGTGCACGCACAACTTTTATAAGTGAAAGCTGTTGAAAATCAGATGAGAGAAAGACTTTCTTTTGCCTGTCTCCTCCCAAAACACTCCCATTTCCTATCATTGGATAAATAATTAACCAGCAGCACCCTCTTCCTGAACAGAAGCTAAATACAGAGGGGGAAAGGCAAAGAGAGTTTGGCCATATCTCTTCTGGGCTGTGCAAATGACATTTTTTAAATTTAAAAACCCACTTTGAATAAGTGTTGGCTAGCTCCGTGTGCTACGGAGGCGGAAAGGGAGACTTGCGACTTGCACAAAGATAGCACAGTGCTCAGAAGTCAGAGATTCTATTTCCTTATCGTTTTCAGCAAGTTTGCTAATGCAGAGCAGAATATCAGAGCGACGGAGTTGACGTATTTTAAAGATAGGTTGAAAGCGCCAAGATCCGCTGTGATATCTCTGTGGGTTGGCATCCATCTTCCTTAGGAGACAAAGGAGGAGTGAAGTCAAACTGTAGGAGAGTTACAGCGCCTGCTGTGGCTGTAGAGACCGATACGGGAGAGCAGGGCTGGATTGAGGTTTGATGAGGCCCTAAGCTACTGAAGGTTATGGGGCCCTTTATATGTCCAGCTGTCCTTCGTCAACAACAAATTGTCTCTGTTTTTGTGTTGAATATATGCTATATGGTAATTTATGAACCTAATAGGTATCTAAAGCCATTTGCATGCAACAAAATATGTGATATTTTAGGGAGCAGGCTAGCAGGTGGGGCCCATTACTTACATCATAGGAGCCGACACAACACAAAACACTGATGCTATGTGTAGGTTTTATTGTATTTGTTTTTTATCTTATATTTTGGAAATGTACATCCAGGTTCTTTTCTTTAAATTTTTTTGGGGGTCCCTAAGCTATAGCTTGCTTAGCTTATACGTAAATACGGCACTACAGGAGAGACATGTTTTGTTGCAGCTGGGGCAGAGGAAGGTGTACGGTTGTGCACCTGCAAATGCACCATGGTGTTCCTTCTCTCTGCGCTCCTCCCAGTGGTTATTCCTCCTCTGGTCACTGCTGTGCATGCGCAATCTGACTACCTGTCTCCAGGCATTGTGGTCATCTGCAAGGGGTTCCCATATGGTGGAATTGACTCTCAGTAACATGGCAAAAAGAAGGTGCTGGTGTGGATGGAGGGGTTTGGTGGGGGATGGAGAGTGCCAGGAAATGGCCTTTGCTAGCTCCAATCATCCCCAACCACTGACCATGCCATGTGGGGCTGATGGACTTTCCCTTCTTCTTGGAGGCATATATGCTTCTGAATACCAGGCACTGAGAACCACAGGAAAGTGGTCTTGTGTTCAAACCCTGCTTGCTGGTTTCCCACAGGCATTTGGTCGGCCCCTGTGAGTGACAGGCTGCTGTCAGCAACTCCCAGCCGGTTGCCCAGGAACGTACAAAGACAAGGAAATGTTTCTTACCGTCCACTTTTTATTCAGTATTTACAGAGAGGCTGTAGAACCCAGCCTCTTGGATAATGATGTTGTCCCAAGTGAATCTCCACCCCACTGTGAATCTCTCTCCCACTTCCTCATTCATCAATCTCATTGTCTCTCCTACGGGTGCTGAGAAGTGCCCTCTGTCTTTGAGCTCTTTGCTCTCCTACTTTCAAGGCTCACCGGGTTCTGGGAGATGGAGGGGAGGGTCTAAGATGCTTTCTAAAGACACTGTGTCCACCAGCTGTCGCCTCCCTGGTACTTCCTCTTCCTCCTCTCCCGTTATTTCCTCACTTTCCCCCTCATCTGCCTCTGAGCTGTGACCTCCCTCAAACCCCTGTTGTAAATCTAAACTGTCTTCTTCTTCCTCCTCCCTGGAAGGGTCAGGATGGGGAGGAGGTTTCCTTCTGTTCTTGTGGATTTGTTCTTGAGTTGTTTTCCTGATCCTGCGACGGCTTGAAGGGTCATCCAACAAATCTCATTATCAACTGTATTGCAGGAGGACGTGTCTACTTTGTTGCATTTGATATCCAAGGACAGTCGCTTTTGCCAGTCCTCTTGTGCAAATAGCAGAGCCTATGCACAATCCAATCTGCAGTTGGATTGAGTATCACACCGATACTCTAGACTTGGAGGGCGCCATGACATATGTTCTGCCTCACAGTCGGAGGCAGCAATACTCTCCTGTGCTCATGTTCTGCTCCCTGGCTTCCTATAGGCACCTGCTTGGCCCCTGTGAGAACAGAATGCTGGACTAGATGGGCCATGGACCTGATCTAGCAGTCTACTCTTATATTCTTATCTGTGTCACAGTCCAGTTCACAGGTGATCAAAGTCCTGGCAGGGGACGTCAGGATTGGGGGCAAGATGGCGGGGTGGGAGCAGGAACGGGGGTCCAGAAGCCAGGAGTCAGGAAGCCAAGAGTCTGAGGATCAAGAAACAAGGAGTCAAGAAGTCAGGGGTCTGAGTATCAAGAAGCAAGGAGTCACGAAGTCAGGGGTCCAAGGATCAAGAAGCAAGGAGTCACTAAGTCAGGGGTCTGAGGATCAAGAAGCAAGGAGTCATGAAGTCAGGGGTCTGAGGATCAAGAAGCAAGCAGTCAAGAAGTCAGGGGTCTGAGGATCAAGAAGCCAGGAGTCACAAAGTCAGGGGTCTGAGGATCAAGAAGCCAGGAGTCATGAAGCCAAGAGTCTGAGGATCAAGAAGCAAGCAGTCAAGAAGTCAGGGGTCTGAGGATCAAGAAGCCGAGGTTCAAGGATCAGTAAGCAAGAAGCCAAATGCAGCAAGGCACGGAACGTGTTGTTGTGGCAGAGCCAAAGGGAAATACTGACCTTATATCCCTTCCCGGCTCTTGCCACCAGGTGCTGTGAGTTACCAATGGGCCTCACCTGTGCGGCCGCGCCTTGCCTCTTCAGAACAAACTTAGTCCTACAGTCCTGCAAAGTCCTACTGGTCACAGGGCCTGGCTCCTGCATGCACACCTGACAATCTGGCCCTATGGAGCAAGAGTCTGCTTCATGAGAATTTGGAACATAAGCAATGTCCGAGCGGCTGGTTAGTCTCCTCCTTTTTCTCACTGGTTCCATACACCAAAGACCCCCAAAGCCGCCATACCTGGTGGTGGCTTGCTTGATCGTTTTGTTCCAGTTCAGCCTTTTTCCTGGAGCAAAGTTCTTTGCTAAACTACTCATGCTGCTGGAGTTAGCGTCGCTCACTGCCCACCTGATGCCTGAGCTCAGAAATTGTTTCCAATGAGAAGAAATCCAACGGCCTAGACAAAGCGATGTTTCAGCACGCCGACCCACTGAAGCAGCAGTTCCTGGAGCAATTACATACGTCCCTGGGATTTAACCTGAATATTGCAGCTCAATGGTAGAAAAGCTTCTTTGGAGAAGGGGGAGGAAACCACACATGCTGCTTCCAAAACTCTTTTCAGCTCAGATAGAGAGGAAGGCAAAAGCAACCCCAAACGGCTGGTGAAAACTCATGGTTGTTGGCTGTAGCACGTTTACATTGCCATGTTTAAAAGGGGCCTTCCTGGACTTAAACAGTGGAACTCTCTGCCACAGGAGGAAGGGATGGCCTCAAACTTGGATGGCTTTAAAAGAGGATTAGACAAGTGCAAGGAGGAGGGGAATGCTATCAATGACTACACTCGCTCTGCTCCGCTTCCACAGCTGGATGCAGAAGGTCGCAGGTTCAGGTAAGGTTGGGGAACACCCCTACCCAAAACCCTGGAGAACCCTTGCCCCTGCCAGTCAGTGTAGGCAATATTGAGCTTGATGGATCAATGGTATGACTCAGTGTAAGGTAGCTTCCTATTTTCTTTTGTTAAAAATATTTTTTTTAAAATAATAATAATTCTATAACAAGTTCAAATTCAAACAGTAAACATCAGCATCATCATTTAGGATTTCCTGAATCCTTCGACTCCCCTCCGCCCTTCCATGGTTACCATTATCAATCTTTTTTTCAACTGCTCCCCCTATTTTTCTCCATTTTTAATAATAATAATAATAATAATAATAATAATCTATTTCTACCATAGTTTTTTGTACACTACAAGCATGACTCAAGTCCTGCCAAAGTTTTTAGCTGTTTACAATGTTCTCTTAAATACATTATAATTTCCCCCCATTCCTTCTTGAAATTCTTCTCTTCCTGGTTTCTGATTTTCCCGGTCTATTTCGCCATTTTGGTGTAGTCCATCATCTTCATCAGAGCTTCCTATTTTCAAATGAACCACACTGACTGTAAAAAAAACAATAAAGGTCACATACTCAACCTACAAAATTCTGTCCCTTGCTTCAAGTTGCCCACATTGCCTGGGCAATCATTTAGAGCTCTCTCCGATTTCAAGGCAGGGGGAACTTTCCCAGAAAGACAAGCTGCAGCAAGTGTTGCCTACATAATAAGTAAAGCTCTCGGCTCTCCTCAAGGTGTGTGCCAGGTGTGCAGCTGACTCACACCATCTGCTCAGCGCTGGGTCCTGTTCCATGACATTGTGCAACTGCTGCCACCTGATGACTGGCTCTGTGGGCAGGGCTCCCATCTCGGGTTTCCAGTGCACTCTGGTCTCAAACATCCCCGGCAAAAGTCTAATCCTGTTCGAATGCTCTCGGTGGCTGCAGCTTTGTATTAAACCTCTCAAAACAGTTGGTGCTTCAGCTGAAAACTGGTCTTTTTTGGGTGGGGGATGGTGGCGAATGGCCCATCTTGTCCAGTGTCCTGTTTTCACAGTGACCCACCAGATGCCTGTGGGAAACTCACAAGAAGAATTCAAGCACAAGAGCGTTCTCCCCTCTTGTGGTTTCCAGCAACCATGTTCAGAATGTCAGGAGCTTGTCCTACACTCGAGTAGGACCCTGACAGAGACACATGCCCGACTGGCATGTTCTCTCCTTCCTGGTCGATCATTTGGGAGCTTCAAAAGCTTTCTTCTGCCCAAACATCACAGCGACCAATGCCAACAGACATTGGCACACTTAGGGATCTGCAGAGTTTGCACAGTTGCGTGACAGACCTCAGCAACTCAGCATTTTGGCTAATCTACTTTATTTACATATAAACACACGCGGGGCACTGCAACATGGCTCCCTCTCTCTCTAGCATCAGACAGCAAAGAGAAACAGAACAAAGGACAACAGTCCCACTTCACGGAACACAGTAACACAAACATCCTGTCTCTGTCACTTCCCACTCTGTGGAGTCAAAACATACACCGTCATGTGATAGACAACAATCCCATGACTGCAATCACGGAGCAGGAATTCTAACACAGAAGACGGTACCAAAAATGAGCGATCTCTTAACTATGTCAAGAGGGGCGATATTCTGTTGTCCGTACAATTAAGCAACATCTTGCTGGCATGTATATGAACTTGCATCTCAGGAAAGGGCTGTAGCTGAGCAGCAGAACACATACTTTGCTTGCAGAAGATCTTCAAAGGAGGGCTTGATAGTATCTCCAGGCAAGGCTGTGGGAAACCATCTGAAACTCCATGCAGACAGTACTTAGCCAAATGGATCAATATCCTGACTCACTACAAGGCAGGTTCCTGTGGTCCTAATTCAAGGAAGAGTTAGACCTGCAAATCCTTTTTTTCTTTTTCTTTTTAAGAATGTTTTCTTAAATATCTGTGTCCCGTGGTGGTAGGGCTGCTATACGTCTGGGACTTCAAATGCAGAATTGATGTCCGGGGTGAATTTCTGAAAGGCGCATATTGTCTTGAATCTTAGGGTTTAAAGAAGAAGAAGGAGAAGAAGGAGAAGGAGGAGGAGGAAGAGGAACAACTCAATAATTTTGGGGGTTTCCTTAAAAAAGCTCAACAATTTTGGTAGTTTCCTATGGCAACCCTATGTGGTGGTGATGGCAGGCTTGTGCTTCCTAAGGACTCCTATTTCCTCCAGATGGACTGCAACTCCCACAACCCTTGGCAATTTCACCAAGCCGGCAGGCGTTGATGGGAGTTAGAGCCCCACGACACCTGGAGGGCATTCAAATGTAAAGGGATGGGAGCATTAGATGTTGGAAGGGGCCTCAAAGATAACCCTCTGCAGATGCAGGAAGCCCATGACTGTAGCATCCCTGATCCAGGCTCTGTGTAAATCAAAAGAAAGTTCAGGCAGGGTGGCTGGCAGGTGGCCACAGGCCCAGGTATGCACAGGTGGCCAAAATACATCATGTGAAAGTGACAGGCAGAGATTGCAACATCTGGGAATCAACGGAGGCAGGAAAAGTGAAGCATTCTTGGCTTTCTTGGGTGGTAAAACAGGGATAGGGAACTGGCACCTTCAGTTGTTGGGTCCAACCTCTCATGAGCTTCAGCCCACACAGCCAGTGGGTGGGGATGGGGGGAATTCTAGACCAGGGGTCAGCAACCTTTTCCAGCTGTGGGCTGGTCCACCGTCCCTCAGACCATGTGGTGGGCAGACTATATTTTGAAGGGGGGGAAATGAATGAATTCCTATGCCCCACAAATAACCCAGAGATGCGTTTTAAATAAAAGCGCACATTCTACTCATGTAAAAACACTAGGCAGGCCCCACAAATAACCCAGAGATAAAAGGACACATTCTACTCATGTAAAAACAGGCTGATTCCTGGACCATCCGTGGGCCAGATTGAGAAGGTGATTGGGCCGCATCCGGCCCCCGGGCCTTAGGTTGCCTACCCCTGTTCTAGACCATGTGCTGGGCCACAGGCTCCCCATCCTTGGACTAAATGGATCTTAGAGTGATCCACCATAGCACCTCTTATGTTCTGAAGGGTTACCTTGCCCCACTGAATGTCTGAAGGTGGAAAAACCTCCTTTATGTCCTATGAGAATGTAAGAAGAGCCTGCCCATCTAGTCCACCAACACTTTGAATTGTGCTCGGAAGTGTACTGGGAGCCAATGTAGATCCTCTAGAAATGGTGTTATGTGGTCTCGACAGCCGCCCCCAGTCCCCAGTCTAGCTGCTACATTCTGGATCAGTTGTAGTTTCTGAGTCACCTTCAAATGTAGCCCCACGTAGAGGGCATTGCAGTAGTCCAAGCAGGAGGTAACCAGGGCATGTCCCACTCTGGTGAGACAGTGCACGGGCAGGTAGGGACTCAGTTGGCGTACCAGATAGTTAATGGGGATGAGCTTATTGTTGGGGGGGGGGGGCTCAGTGGACACCAGTGCACCATCTGCATTGCAGAAGCTTCTCCTTGACTTTCCTGCCCCTTGCTAGCCAAGCTTTAAGGCCAAGCAAGCAGTGCACTCAGGAAACAGAAAGGCGACGCATTCAGAGAGATGCACAATTAGCCTTCTCCGGCACTGCCTTCTTGAGGCGGCCCTTAAACTCTCAGAATATTTCAACCAAATCGAGGGATTTGCCCTCCGTCATTATCCCATTACAAAACGTATCAGGTTAATAGCTGCTGCTGCCATTTTTCGAAACAGCACTCTGTCATTATGCGTTGTTAGCCATGACAAGCTCAAACCCCCAGCCACAGGCTATCTCTTGACAAAACAACAGCTGCTTCGTTCTGAGCGATGCTTTGATTTGGGCGGAGGTTCCTTCCTTCTCTCGACTCTCCCCCCTCCATCCACATTTTCTTTGCAAAATTTCAGTGTAATCATGACATTGAAGGTTTGGCTGGGATGAGGAGGAGGAAGGGACTGGAAAGGGTTTTTGTGAGTCTGTGAGAATCCCTGTTCTTCACGTTGTCTTTCTTCCTTGCAGCTTTTTCCAACAGATGATGAAATGCCCGGGGGAAGCCGAGCAGCCAATAAGCAATTTATTTATGGCAGGAGGAGAAGTGTGGAGCAACCAAATAGAACAAGAAAAGACACACCCTCAATACGAGACGGAGGGGAGATCAGCTGCCCCCACTTTTCCCCAAAGGGCTGTCAGTCCCTTTCCTGCCTTAATAAGTAATGGTGTTTTGCTGTTGCAGAATTCTCTCGCTTGCTTTTTTTAATGTATGTACTTTATTTCTTTGTTCACTAGTTCGGCCTTTTCCAAAAGGCAGAATTTAAACATTTTACATGGGGGTGGCCAATGCCCAGATGTTGCTGGGCTACACCTCCTTTCTCCTTCTTTTGGGTAAAGTTAACTCCCTGGTTCTTGACTATTTGCTACGGTTGCTACACCTTCACACAGTGCAGTGTCAAACGATGGAAATCACCCCCCCCAGGAGGAAGTCATGGCCAGCAACTGGGGTGACTTCAAAATAGAATTAGACAAATTCATGGAGAAGGCTGTCCATGGCTGTGCCCTGGCTTCACACAGCAATGCTACTGAATGCAAGCTCTGGAAACTACAGCTGCAAATAAAACGTTTTAAGTGTGTTGTAAAGTGTATTA
This sequence comes from Podarcis siculus, assembly GCA_034642415.1. Lineage (NCBI taxonomy): Eukaryota > Metazoa > Chordata > Lepidosauria > Squamata > Lacertidae > Podarcis > Podarcis siculus. The sequence goes on from JAXCMG010000036.1 coordinate 14,069,211, forward strand.
TACAAATAGGACACTAGATGGTGATGGTGAGCTATTGCAAATTCAATATATTTTTTCAAACCTTTTTAACAAAAGCATTTTCACAACTTTTTTTATGTGTCTAGATTCCACCTGTATTTTGATTTGTTTATTATGTCTACTGTTTCCAGTGTCTCTTAGCACTATTTTCAATTGATGTTTTTTATTGCTTTACATAAACCATGTTAATTTTATATATATATAGAAAAAAGAGCTATATATCTCTTGCTAAAAAGAATTGCCATTTCATCACCCTGTCTCAAATTCCTGCCCCTGTTAGACAGAATGCCTTTCTCGGGGGGAGAAAAAGCGGTAAGGGCATTCATTAGCTACAGAGAACATTCAACTGAGTGGATCAGGTGGAGCAGTCAGAGATGCTAAATGAGGCCTGAGATCCTATAAGGAGGGGGTTTTCAGCAGAGATGGTCTCCAGCTCAGGGAGGAGGGGGCCCAGCCAAGCCCTGGGAGACCTCAGTCTGAGTCTCCAAGCAGCTGATGATCCCAGGGAGACCAATTACACACCACCAAAAAACAAAAAGGAAACATATCACCAAAAAGAGAGGACACCAATGTGCATTTGCTAATTCATATAATAATTCTAATAATTATTACCATCTACACGAATTTCATCCTAAGGTCTCAGGGCAGGTTACAACAATTAAAACACAATGTTTAAAATAGTTCAAAACAACTTAACAATTATAGAAATAGGGCGGGCTCCAAAAATATACACCTCAAACGTCAAAAGCCAGGGTGTGTCTTCCTCATTTGCCAAAAGCTGTACAATGAAAGTGACGGGTGCATCTCTGTGGGAGCTGCACAACTTAGGGGCTGCCACAGAAAAGGCCCTCTCCCCCTGGGCCACCCCACAAGGCTCTGGGGGCAGAGGAGCTGCCCAAAGGGTCCCCTCCAACCATCTCAGCACCCGAGGGGGTCTGCAGGGAAGGGGGTGCTCTTTCAGGTATTTGGGGACCGAGTCGTTTTTTAGGGCTTTGATGTGAGCACCTTCAGTTGGGCTCAGAGACAAATGGATGACCTGCGCAGCAATCTGATTTAAAATAGGTTATAGGATATCTAAATAGAACCCCGGCCAGCAATCTGGCTGCTGTTTTTAATTGCTTTAGGAATTGGTTTTAAAGTGTAAATGATTTTAGATGCTTTTAACTGTGATTGTTTTGAAATGTTTTAATCTGCTTTACAGTGCTTTCGTTTTCAAATAGCGCATCTGTTTGCTGCTCCGGGCTCTTTGGGGAGGAAAGGCGGGATATAAATTCAGCGAATGAATTCGGTGAATGAATGAATGAATGAATGAATGAATGAAACAGGGATGAGGAACCCACAATTCTCCATACGTTGCTGGACTGACTGCTGGCATTGCTGGCTGCAGAATCCTGCTGGATCAGGCCAATGGGCCATCTAGTCCAGCGTTCTGTTCTCATAGTGGCCAACCAGGTACCCCAAAGGGAAACCTGCAAGGCACATGAGCTCTCTGCCCTCCTATGGTTTCCAGCAACTGGCATTCAGAAGCATTGTTGCCTCCAACAGTGGGGAGAGAGTATACCGGTAACAATCGTAGCCATCATTGGACAGTGTTCTCGAAGCTTCTAACATGAATTTGACCAAACTGCGGGAGGCAGTGGAAGACAGGAGTGCCTGGCACGCTCTGGTCCATGGGGTCACGAAGAGTCGGACACGACTGAATGACTAAACAACAACTACATCACAGTGATTGGAGCTGAGAAGGTGGCCAGAAGACTCTTTGGTGGGCAGGAGATGCTCTCCAACCACCTCTGAATGGCCACAAAGCCATTGAAAAATGCCCTACCCCCTACCCAGAGGATTCTCAAGTTTGGGGGGATTTCGCTTGTAACATTGCATTTCTGAGATGCTTAGTGTATGTATGTATGTATGTATGGAAGTGAGAGCTGGACCATAAAGAAGGCTGATCGCCGAAGAATTGATGCTTTTGAATTCTGGTGCTGGAGGAGACTCTTGAGAGTCCCATGGACTGCAAGAAGAACAAACCTGTCTATTCTGAAGGAAATCAGCCCTGAGTGCTCACTGGAAGGACAGATCCTGAAGCTGAGGCTCAAATACTTTGGCCATGAGAAGAGAAGACTCCCTGGAAAAGACCCTGATGTTGGGAAAGATGGAGGGTACAAGGAGAAAGGGATGATAGAGGACGGGATGGTTGGATAGTGTTCTCGAAGCTACCAGCATGAGTTTGACCAAACTGCGGGAGGCAGTGGAAGACAGGAGTGCCTGGCGTGCTCTGGTCCAGGGGGTCACAAAGAGTCGGACATGACTAAAGGACTAGACAACAACAACAAGCCATCACTAACTTTCTCCTCCTTGAATTGGTCCAACCCTGTTTAAAAGCCACCCAAGTTGATGGCCATTACTGCCTCCTGGGAGAGGCAGTGCCATATTTTAACTATGAATTGCATGAAGGAGCTTTTTCTTTTATTCATCCTGTATCTGCTAATAAGTGGGGTCCAGTGACATCTGGAGGGGAGCAGATTCCCCCAGTCTTGCTCCAGAGGGACTGAGAATAACCACCCCTGCCAGAAAGAGGCAGGAGAATCCTATTTCACTCTGGTTCCTGCTGTTTCCAGGAAGGGCAGCCACGGCAAGAAAATGGCTCATGTTCCATGCATATTCCTCTCTTGCCAAAACAGTCTGGTCAGATTACTTCTTGGAGGAAGAAGGACGACCAGGCTGTTTTCTCCTCTCAGTTCCTGTTTTCCTGCTCAAACTTGCCCTCTCTCCGGAGCTGCCTTTCCAGGCACAGGAGAAAAAGAGAGAAGGGGAAGGGAAATTAAGAGGAGGACCTGTTTTCTCATAGACCTGTATCTTATAGAATCGTGGAGTTGGAAGGGAACTTGAGGATCATCTAGTCCAACCCCCTGCAATGCAGGAATATGCAGGTGTTACAAGGATCAAACCTGCAACCTTGGCATTGTCAGCAGTACACTCTAACCAGCTGAGCTGTTAGCATGAATATGAAATAGCAGTTTGGGGAGGGTGGATCTGAACAGGACAACAACAAGGGCAAAAGATTACACAACCTCTCTCTGCTCGCCTGACCTCCACCTGGACTAGCAGCTTGCACAGGATGGTTCAGGTTTAAGCAACAAGAAAATTGCAGAACTCTGCACAGAGGCCTCCCTCCCTTTCTCCCTCTCTCTCACCATCCTATCTTCACCTCCCTCCTCCTCCTCCCTCTCCAAGAGCTTTGGGCTTCTCACTCTCTGTGGCAGCGCATATTAATGAAACGCTTTTTATCCACAGTTAAATGGAGATTTTAAAAAATGTTAATGATTTAATTAGCAAGCTTTGGGGGAAAAATAATACTTGTGAAGGGAAAGCGGGTGCGACCATCCTGGGCTTTCAATGTCTGCCTACGTGTCTCTCTCTGGTGTTGCTTTTAAATTGTGTGGAGGGGAGCGACAAAGATTGATCCAAACCATACACTGAATCTAGGGAGTTGTAGCTCTGCAAAGGAGACACACACACACAACGCTGGCCCCTTTGAACTTTTCTTTCTTCCTTCCTTCCATCTTTCCCAGCTCCCCGGTATCTCTTTGGTGTGCCAGGAAGTGGAAGCTGTATCTCAGATGTGACCACGTTTTTATTTGCATTCACAAAATAAATGTTAGGATGTTGCTGTCCTTTTGAAACGGAGGCGGGGGCAGGGACCCTCATTGCTGCAGTTGACAAGAGGCAGCTGTAGGAGTTCCAGACTCGCAACAGCTAACTATTTCATTACGCAGACATTCTTCACTGTTGGAAAATGTCACTGAGCAAGGATAAAACACCACACCCACCTGAAATATTATCTGAATCAAAACCTTGTCAGCTTGTCCCAGTAATTCTGCAGTACAAAAAACACAATCAGCATTTCCATTATAAACTCTGCTTAATGCAACTGTAAACATACACTCAGGGTGGAGATTTGCAATATAAATCCAAAGCTTGGAAGCAAATTCTCTCTTTAAAAAAACCCAAAAACTTTTTGCATATTTTGAGAATAAATCTGGCAGTGTTTGAGGTAGCCAAGAGCAGCGTCAGCCTCCCAGAAGTATCTTTATGAGAAGTATTGGGAGGGAGGCATGTTTTCATGCCCTTAAAATATAATAATCCCACCTAGCAACGTGTTCTGGACATACTGCAAAGTTTCGTACGTTTCCCCTTATTAGAAAACACGTCTCATTTCTTTGAAATGGTGTGACTCGCCGGTCAGGAAATGCATCCTGCTGTACAAATATGTGAGTATACATTCAGCTGTCAGTTTCAAAAATCCTATTATCACCAAGCCAGATTGAAGTGCTCAGGTAGACAGAAGGTCTAATGCCATACACAAAGAATACTGTGGGCACAAGGTGTTCTTTAGCCACTTCAGGAAATACTGTACAGGGTACATATTGCTATGAGTTTGTGGGTGCCACAAACTCATAGCATAAATTCCTTGATCCTGTACAGTGTTAGAATTTTATCCAGGATTGGAGTGTTAAACTGGGTGCCAGACCTTGCTAAAGTGTTATAATATAATGCAGGCTAGCTTCCTCATGAGGTAATTGCCTGAGAAGTGAGTCATTAAGAAAACAAAGGAAAAGTGATGGCCCGTTAAGAAAGCTAAGGACTCATGTGGAAAGCTAAAGGCAGCATGTGGGTGGGGACCCTCCCCAACTCAGAGTTAGTTAGAAGACGAAGCCAGAGTTTGAAGTAGAGTTGAAAGTATGTGTGATGTGAACTAGAGGGATTTTTTTTAAAAAAGGCTGCAGACTAGAAAAAGTAGAGAGAACCATGGCTGATTTCTGCTTGAATTCAGGGCTGTGGCTATGCGAGAAACAAGACTGTTCTGGGGTGTTAATGCTGTGAACTGCTCCATTGTGGGCTCAGATTGCATATATGTGTAAATAAACCATATATCCTAAAGTTACTGCAATTTCTGCTGTGCCTTGTTTCCAAAACGAAGCATAGATACTGGGTAATTGCCTGGAACCCCTGGAATTTTGCACAGTTTGGAGACTGGGGTGGCATGCAACACTGGTGTCAGAAGTTGAGATTTGTGTTTCCTGGAGGAGGGCCTGTGAGAGAAGCGTGCCTGAGCCAAAATGGAGGGAGAAAGAGAAGAAGAAGAAGAGGAGGAGGAGGAGGAGGAGGAGTTTGGACTTAATATCCTGCTTTATAACTACCCGAAGGAGTCTCAAAGCAGCTAACAATCTTCTTACCCTTCCTCCCCCACAACAAACACTCTGTGAGGTGAGTGGGGCTGAGAGACTTCAGAGAAGTGTGACTGGCCCAAGGTCACCCAGCAGCTGCATGTGGAGGAGCGGGGATGTGAACCCGGTTCACCAGATTACGAGTCCACTGCTCTTAACCACTACACATTCCTGGAGCAGTTCAGATTGATACTCCAGCAACAGATGGAGTGACAAAGCCAGCTGTTTGACAAAATAAGCCAGCAGCGGATGGAGCAGCAGAATCAATGGTTTAGTGAAATAAAACAGCTGCAAGCAGAGGGAACAAGAAACCTCCGTGGAGAGGAAAGCGTGACTCTGTGCAAGGGGAGGGCCCTGGTACAGGCAGGTAAAAGTGATGCAAGAGCCCAGCTGCATGGCTCCCAGGTGGAAGGGGTGGCCAGAGAGACCTAGAATGTGGACGGGCAGCTGAGGAACTTGGATTGCAAGGAGATGTAGTTCGTAGCTGAAGCTAGGGGGGAAAAGACCATGCATAGGGAGAAGGGCTGGAGTTGAGGATCTGCTGCTGATCGATTTCTCTACTTCTTGGGAGCCTGCTGTAGAAATGTGGGCACAGGAGGAAGGTGCCTCAGTGGAGGACAAAGTGCAGGATGGCAGAGGAGAAGAAGAGGAGGAGGAGGAGGAGGAGGAGTTTGGATTTGATATCCCGCTTTATCACTACCCAAAGGATTCTCAAAGCAGCTAACAATCTCCTTTCCCTTCCTCCCCCACAACAAACACTCTGTGAGGTGAGTGGGGCTGAGAGACTTCAGAGAAGTGTGACTTGCCAAGGTCACCCAGCAGCTGCATGTGGAGGAGCAGGGAAGTGAACCCGGTTCACCAGAATACACGTCCACCACTCTTAACCACTACACCACACTGGCTCTCCTGCTGTGTGCCAGCAGTTTCTGAGGGAGATGCACAAGGTGTGCGTGCATGAGGAGGTGCATGTGAGCGGGTTTTCCTGGGGGTGTGTGTGGAGTGCTCGTACACAGACCTGTGCCTAGAAAGCATGGGGCAAAAGGTAAATATGGATAACTCCTACATGTGTTGAGCCCTAAGAGAGGACATAGGCATCCCAAGATGAAGGCTGCACTCATGCAACAGTAGCATGGTCTCAGTTGCAAAGGTGGACTAATCCTTCAATGGTCCATGTTGTTGTTTGAGTGACTTCCCTATAGGGGTCCTGGGTCAGGAGCATTCCAGACCCTAAACTAGAGGCAGCCCCTGGTGATGTCACTGGGGCTCCAGTCACAGGAGGCAGGGCCTGTGTCCTTAAGCAGGACCCATTAAGCATTAACCACAGTTGCTGAGAGCAGGTCATTCAAATAAAAAAATAACACGTGAGCAAATATGTCACTGGTCAGAAATTAAGACAGAAATCTTAGCTAAAGAGGGTGTTCTGGAGGAAGTGAGAGGATTGCTCTCATCTGCTCAGGGACCCTAGGTAAGGAAGATGCTCTCACCCACCTGGAGATTAAAGCCCCCCCCCTGCCACCAGGAAAGAGGGCAGGGAAACCTGGAGACTTCGTCAGCCCTGGGGGCTTGGCAACCCAACTCCCCTTCAAAGAAGGACTTGCTGGGGGAGACGCCTTTGTCTAGGCCAGGGGTCTGCAACCTTTAAGACAAAAAGAGCCACTTGGACCCATTTCTGAAGGAAAAAAAACTGGGAGCCGCAAAACCATTGCGACATTTAAAACAAATCTAACACTGCATATATTGTTTCTTACTTTAATGCTATATATACAGGATCGTAACGTACGCACCGCCCCCATGCGACGTCACAGCCAGTACAGCGCCCGCCACAGTGGGGAGTGTCGGGGCGCACAATGCGCCTCCTCCCCTCGCTAGTATCCGCCCTGGGGCTGCGGCAAAGGTGTAAAAGAGCCACATGCGGCTCCGGAGCCGCGGGTTGCAGACCCCTGGTCTAGGCAACTGGTGCTGTGATATGCAGTCCCACAGTGCAGCTTCACACGGTGAAGATTAAGGACAGGGAAGGAAGTCACTCAGCTCACATTTTCGAAATTCACACTTCTCTTGGTTTTGTGACGCAATTCTCCAAGCCCTAAGTGTGCAGAGAGATGCATATCTCCACGGAAGTGTGCTATATTAGGGGGAAATTGTATGCAAAAGCCCACAATAAATAGCACACCAATTTTCATGCAGATTTTTAGGGGGTGAAATGCAAGTAGATGTGGAAATGGGGTGAGGTTGGAAAATGAGGATCTGTGAGAAACTAACAACTGCATATTCACCCATCCTCAATAAAGACAAAGTGTAGGATGTCCTTGGGAAAGTCTCTTGATTCCTGCCAGAATATCTCTGGCAAAGACATTAGGGCGGCGGCAGCAGGCGGCCGGCCGAGTAATAAGGAAATCATCTCTCAAGGGTTTGGAGTGGCTACAAAACAATATATTTAGGCAATACGGACATGTACAAACTGACTTATCATTGTGTATATAATTAAGAGAAGGGAGGAGGCATCAAAAATCACTTCCCCACTAATGATAAACCGGTTTCTTTTCTTTTCTTCAAGGAAGCCTTTATGATGTTCAACCAAACTGAAGCACCCTGGATGCTGATTACTGTTTGTGTTGCTGATTTTGTCTGCTAATTTTTTTTAATGATTTGTTGCTGAGATTTGTGGCTTTCCTATTTAACAGGATGGGGTAATCCTATTGTACTTGTGATGGTGCCTCAGGCCTAGTTGGCTCCCATGCCCACAAGCAAGGTGTGCGGATGCAGGAATGAGAGTGGCCCATCTCCTCTCTGCTGCAGAAAGCCTCCAGGGAGGCGTCTGGTGCTGAGAAGGGCTCCTGACCTCCAGGAGCAAGGGTCCCACCAGGGTTACTCTGAAGTAAGAGTCCTCCCGGGGCTCTGGCGCTCCTCTGGAAATGCAGAATATCAGGGTATAAAACCTAACACAGGGCATGAAGGCAATAGCTCTCTGCCAGTGTGAAGAGCCAGTGTGGTGTAGTGGTAAGAGCGGTGGACTCATAATCTGGTGAACCGGGTTCGCTTCTCTGCTCCTCCACATGCAGCTGCTGGGTGACCTTGGGCCAGTCACACTTCTCTGAAGTCTCTCAGCCTCACTCACCTCACAGAGTGTTTGTTGTGGGGGAGGAAGGGAAAGGAGAATGTTCGCCGCTTTGAGACTCCTTCGGGTAGTGATAAAGCGGGATATCAAATCCAAACTCTTCTTCTTATTCCACTGTTGTTCCTGTAAAGATCAGTATTGAGTGTCACATTGCCATGAAGGCTGCACAGAGCTATCTTGGCTAATGAGCCATTGCTGGACCTGAACTCTCCTCTGTGAATTGGCCTTATCCTTTTTGAAGGACATCTGAGCACATGGGTGTAGTCAAGACTTTTGTTAGGGCAGGCAAGCCTTTTGTTGGGAGGGGCAGGCCTTTTGTTAGGGGGTGGGGCAGAGCCTCAGTTTGCCATGTCTTTTTTAAATATATACTTAGTGGTTTAGGAAGGGCAGTTGCCTCTCCCTGCCCCCCCCCCCGGCTACACCATGTCTGAGCAGCAAATCCCGCAAATTAAGGATGCACTGCATGAAGGAGACCTTTCTTTTGTCTCCCTTGAATCCACGGCCAGACAGTTTTCAGGGACTGACATTTGCCGCAACCGACACTCCTGAAGCAGCAGGCAGAGGTCAAGCACCTGGGACTTAGAGTATATCAGCCCACATCTTCCTGGGGTGGCAGCTCCCCGTGATATGAGGAGCTGGAGACGCTACAGCGCTAAGCTCAGAGCCCAGGCCTGCAATTCCACACCTGCCCATATTCACATCCCCGCAAGGGAGAAATGTGTGGCCATAAATCCTGCAAACCTATTCTAACTACTAGCTAGATGTAAAGCACATTAGTGTGTTTGACATTATCCAAGAGTTTCATCCTTGCTAGTGTTCTAAATGCGAAGTACACACAGGAGAGAACAGGTGACACAAATGTTGTTACAAAATGGGGACGGGGGGGGGGGAAGTGAGTCACCCTACTTTCTTCCAAGCAGCAGGGAGTTCCTGAGGTCATTAAAAGCTAGCAGTGAGATAGCACTGGGCACTTGCAGTCTCCTGAGTATCTGTTTGTTTTCAAATGTACAAGAAGAGCATAGTGCAAGGCAGACTCCATCTAGGCTGGTTATTCTGTATGATATCTCTAAGTGAACTCTTGCAGCCTTCTCCCAGCACTGCATAGCTTAGTTGGTTAGAGTGTGGTGCTGATAACGCTAAGGTTGCAGGTTCGATCCCCGTACGGAACACTTACATAATAATAATAATAATAATAATAATAATAATTTTATTTATACCCCGCCCTTCCCGGTTCAGAAACCCAGGCTCAGGGCTGCTAACAACAAATTTAAAACACTTAATTGTAAAACTGTACAACATAAAAGCAGCATAAAATACAGTATAAAAGCATGAATGACAATAAAATTCAAAGTTCAAAAATCAATTTGGGGGAAATCCATCCAATAAACATTAGACAGTCACCAGGGCTAGCTGGCTGAATTAGTCCTACTTGGGCCAGCGCGGAGGCCAGAGGAGAATTAGCTGTGGTGTACCAGAGTGGGTGATCTTCATAAAAGGGAAGGGGGAGGGAAGAGAAGGGAAATAAAAGATCAGGCTGAGTTCAAATTAAAGGCCAGTTGGAATAGCTCTGTCTTACAGGCCCGGCGAAAGGAGGTTAAATCCTGCAGGGCCCAAGTCTCATGGGACATAGCATTCCACCAGGTCGGAGCCATCACTGAAAAGGCCCTGGCCCTGGTGGAGGATAGTCTGACTTCCTTAGGGCCCGGGACCTCTAATCTATGGTTATTCATGGACCTCAAGGTCCTCTGTGGGGCAGACCAAGAGAGGCGGTCCCATAGATTCGAGGGCCCTAAACCACATACAGTATTCCCGCATTGCAGAGGGTTCGACTAGATGATTCTCAGGGCCTGTTCCAACTCTACAGTTCTGCTATACTATTATTCTCTCTCATCCCTCACCCATTCTCTCCCTGCCCCTCTCTCTCATGTTCCTTTTGCTCTGAAGTTCCAACAGAAACTGGCAGTGGGAACATCCTGTACCTTCTGGCAGGAAGAAGAAGAAGAGTTTGGATTTGATATCCCGCCTTTCACTCCCCTTCAGGAGTCTCAAAGCGGCTAACAATCTCCTTTCCCTTCCTCCCCCACAACAAACACTCTGTGAGGTGAGTAGGGCTGAGTGACTTCAGAGAAGTGTGACTGGCCCAAGGTCACCCAGCAGCTGCATGTGGAGGAGCGGAGACGTGAACCTGGTTACCCAGATTACGTGACTACCGCTCTTAACCACTACACCACACTGGCTCTCAAGGAAGGTGGGGAGCAAGCTCCTTGCAGGTGCTCCATCTCTGCCTCCTGGATGAGGCCTCCCTGCCCCATGTTCCTCCTGAGCCTCCTGTTTGTGGAGCCCTCGGATAATCCAAGTGAAGTCTGGGTGTGGCTGTTCAGCAGCCTTATCCAAATTGCTTAACGACAACACCATCAGCGCTGAATCTATTGCACCGAGGACAACCCTCATTAACAGCGGATTAAAAATCCATTTTCAATCTGTGATGGATGAAACCTTTAATTGATCAAATCAGTGCAATTGCTTTTTGCAGCCCTAAAAATTAAGGCAGCGGGGTTAGACACCTGAATCTGAAACTGCAATATTTTACCTTGCCTCTGTCATTAAGCAAGGATCGTTATGGCCGCCCAACACCAGGCATTTTATCCGATACCTGTGATATAACTCATCCTTGGGAATCTTCCATGGAAAAAACTAATTTTGCCGCCACCATTCCTAGATTTATTTGGATATTTTGTAAGCTAGGAGTTGAAAAGACCTTTAAAAGGTCACTTTGTCCTTTAGATGACCTACAGGATGTGCTCTTTCAAAGGAGCGATATGCCATTGGCTTTTATGTTGTGGTAATCAGAATGTCAGCTGGAGTTCCCTCCCTCCTCCCTGCCTCTCCTGACTTTGCGCTGTCAGATTCCTTTCATCTGAAGGCTAAGCAAGTCAGACTGGGATAGGCACGGCCTCCAGCTCCTCAGGTGCTCTTCAGCATTTGGGACTCATTTCCAAGAACAGAAGAAAAGCCCCGCTGGATCAGGACAATGGCCTGTCTAGTCCAGCATCCTGTTCTCACAGTGGCTGAACAAAAGCCCCAAAGGATGAGTTGAGCACAAGATCAGGACTCTCCCCTCCTGCGGTTCCCTGCCCGACACCACCAAAGCAAAATGAAATTGAAAGAAGCCATGATCATGGCGGAAAAAATCGGAAAGGCAGGTGCCAGCTTCCCGTTACAGTTTTGATCTTCTGGTGCAAGCGCTTTTTCAATCGGCTCATGCGACGCCTCGCTGGACAATGACTCAAAGGCCACCGTAGGCTCCGTTAACAAGACAAACTCCCTGGTTTTCGCAACTGGAAAGTGCAGAGAACTGTTTTGCGTGTCTAGACCTAGATCTACATTGGCTCCCAGTACGTTTCCGAGCACAATTCAAAGTGTTGGTGCTGACCTTGAAAGCCCTAAACGGCCTCGGTCCAGTATACCTGAAGGGGAGTCTCCACCCCCATCGTTCTGCCTGGACACTGAGGTACAGCTCTGAGGGCCTTCTGGCGGTTCCCTCACTGCGAGAAGTAAAGTTAATGGGAACAAGGCAGAGGGCCTTCTTGGTAGTGGCACCTGCCCTGTGGAACACCCTCCCACCAGATGTGAAAGAGAACAACAGCTACCAGACTTTTAGAAGACATCTGAAGGCAGCCCTCTTTAGGGAAGCTTTTAATGTTTAACAGACCACTGTATTTTAATACTTTGTTGGAAGCCGCCCAGGGTGGCTGGGGAGACCCAGCCAGATGGGCGGGGTATAAATAATATATTATTATTATTATTATTATTATTATTATTGACCCCGCAACTACCCCTCGTTGATGAATAAAACACACCATGACACAGATATTAGGTTAATGTTATTGGGCAAATTTTGACCACAACTTTATTGATTACAGAATGTGAGCGGTAATTGGCTTAGGCATTGAATGGACCCGACTATATCTGACTCCTGCCCGCTGTGCAGGGAGTCCAGCAAGGATAAACCACCTGAAGGGGGAGCCCCGTCGATGCAAACCAACTCGAGCTCCCCAAGATGCTCCCGACGGGGTCGTGTCATGGCCCTAGCCCTGCCCTGGGCTTCGGACAAGATCCATACCCCCAGATTCCTTTAACGGAATACCCTTAAGCTTGGAGGGGCAGGTGATGGCCACACCTCTCCTCCGCCATCAAATGGTCAAACAATGCCTAACCACCACTGGAACCTAAAAGGCTTGCTGCCAAATGCCCTCACAGCTGTAACCAATGCCTCATGCCCTCTGCAATAGCGGCCAACCAGATATCATTCCCCCAATCGGAAAGGTGTGCACCACCCTCACAAAACAGGGCCATCTTGCTGAAAACTATGGTGGGGTGCGCCACCCATCCTGAGCACCTTCTGTGACATGGAACGATTCAAGCGTTTTCAGGCATGAACTCTTGCGGCTGGGCAATTGCTGCCACGCCACAGACGTCTTTTCAAGAGCAGCCAAGAGGAAGCCCTTCAGCTCACGCCTCCGTTTAAATGGTCCCGGCAATGCCCCCACCAGCTAGCGGATTGGCTGGCTGAGTGATGACGCAGCCAGGGCAAACCCCAGGCAACGCGGGACTTAGTCCCCCACCCCTGGGGAGAGTGGGTGGCCATGTGGTCCACCACAAATCCTCCCCACAAGGAAGTGGAGCGGACTTGTGTAATCAGATAGGAAAAGGCAGCAAAATCCTCATATCACAGCAAAAGCAAAAAGCTGGGGCGGTGTGTGTGTGGGGTGTGTGTGTGAAGCAGGTCTATCTTGCACCCAGGTTCAGTGCCAAGCGAAACTGGAACTGAACTTGAGAAGAAACAAAGCTCTGGTGTCATGTTACTTTCCCTTTAGCCAGCTGGAAAAAAAACTTCTCAGTGAAAATAAAATGGAGAATAATCAACCTCTTTCTCTTGTATAGGTTGGTGCTAGCATCTATTGTGTTAGACCTTGTTTACTTCTCAGAGAATGTAGGGCTGGGAATATCTCTCTGAAGCACCATCTTTATTGCCAGCAATCATGCTGCTAATTCCAGCGTGTGTCTTCTGGAGAAAGTGTTGTGTATACCTTTAGTTTAACTCCGTTTTTCAAAAAGTGATAATATTTAATTTCAGTTCAGGGAGACCTAATGGAACATGCAGGATTCAAGCCAGCGCCTGTGCTATAGGTGTTATTTGCTAAAGAATAGCAGAAGGGGGGAAAGATACATCTGGTGCGACATTGTTGGAACAGTGGGCCCAATTTAGAAGTATTCTTAGTGGTGCTGTTTCAAAATTACTTTTCTTTTCCAGGGGTAAGTGCTGGAGAAAATTGTTCTGCAAGTTTGCAGCAGAAACCCCACCCCCACCCCCAGAGCAGTTTTGCATGGTACCATTTCCCAACTATTTTAACTGTTTTGTTGTGTGCTTGTAAATCAACTTGAGACACATGTAGAAGGCTGTTCATGAATACAGCATTATGTTCCATGATGAAAGAAAGGTGGACTATAATTGCAAGGAAAATAAAAATATAAACGTTGCTCTTTATTAAAGGTAAAGGACCCCTGACAGTTAAGTCCAGTCACAAACGGCTCTGGGGTTGTGGCGCTCATCTCGCTTTGCTGGCCAAGGGAGCCGACGTTTGTCCGCAGACAGATTTCTGGGTCATGTGGCCAGCATGACTAAGCCGCTTCTGGTGAAACCAGAGCAGCGCACGGAAACGCCATTTACCTTCCCGCCAGAGCAGTACCTATTTATCTACTTGCACTTTGACGTGCTTTCGAACTGCTAGGTTGGCAGGAGCAGGGACTGAGCAACGGGAGCTCACCCCGTCACAGGGATTTGAACCGCCGACTTTCCGATCGGCAAGCCCTAGGCACAGTGGTTTATTTTAAAAAGGCAGGTGTCCCACTTGATGCTTGCAGGTGAGGAGGGCAAGAATGGAAGTCTTGAGAGCTCTGGCAGGAGAAAGGCAATATTGAAATGCAGTTAATATTAATAGAGTTTGCAGTTTGCAAACATGACGGGAAGGCTGGTGACTTTAACCCCGCCATTTAGGAATCCCTTGCAGATGACCGCAGTGCCTGGAGACAATCAGCCAGGTCATGTTTCCACAGCAGTGACCAGAGGAGGAATGACAACTGGGATGAAATTGAACCCTGTGTAAGCACAGTCTCTTGGAGATCGGAGTCTCATATGACAGTATTTTATATCTATATTTGGAAGCTAACAAAGGCATTCATATTAACATTCGCCTATTATATCATATTAACATCTGGAAAACATGCTAGGCTCCAGGAGCAGCCACTGCTCCCCTCCCAGGTCAGGTGGAAACGGGGGCCAAGTCTTGCAGGAGGAGCAAAGTGGGGACCTAATGCTGGACCTTCTGTTGAATGATGAGTTTCAGCTCCTGGTTTCTACAGTAGCTCCAGGCTCACCTCAAAGTGCGGCCCGTGGCCCAGGTCCGACAACTGTAAATCTAATCATTGTATTTTATTTTATTGCTATGGCTAGCAGCTAATGCAAATAAAGTTTCGATGTATGTGTGTAATTAAATGAGGGTTGCAGCTGTGTGCTGATAGATTGAGAATATTTGTGTTGCTTTCCTCTCCATTTATCTAAAGTGATGCGCCGTCATAAAAAAGCCAGATGCTGATAAAATTAAGCGATCAAAATGTTCAAAACACCAATTACTAAATACAAGCAGTGCAACAGTCAATAAGCAGCAATGAAATCAAACAATAAAACAGCAGAGGGATCCATTAAAAGCCTTGTTAAATAGGAAGGCTTCAACACGGTGGTTATATGTTGTCAGTAAAGGTGCCTCCCATTTGGGGTGGAGTTTAGAGATGTGGTGCCACGAATGAAAAGGCCCTGCTCCTGTTATTATTACTACCTTATTATTTCTGTTTATTTGTATCATGCATCTTTCCCAAACTGGGACCTGCTGGCAAGTGTATAGGACTATAGTGTTATAGGTTACCTATGTGTATATCAAACTTGTTATTGGCATCCATTTGTTTCGAGAGATCTTTCAGGACCAGTGTTATGTGGTCTCAGCGGCTGCTCCCAGTCATCAGTTTAGCTGCCGCATTCTGGATTAATTGCAGTTTCCGAGTCACCTTCAAAGGGAGCCCCACATAGAGCGCATTGCAGTAGTCCAAGCAGGAGATAACCAATGCTGCCAATGTTGTTATCACTGTTATGGGCAGGATGTTAATGTCTATATTATTCCCTACCACTGCCATCTCCTCAATTTTATGGCGAGTCTATGTATGTGATTTTCAATGTACATCACTTGGAGATCTGTTGTGATGACAAGCGACTAATAAGTTTGATTAATAAATAAAACAGAATGAATAATAATGGAGCTGGATACAACCACAGAACTCAACAATCCACCAACCGGTGCAAGAGGACACATGCTTAGAATTAAGGCACTTCTAGAAGGGAAGGTAAACGGCGTTTCCGTGTGCTGCTCTGGTTCGCCAGAAGCGGCTTAGTCATGCTGGCCACATGACCCGGAAGCTGGACGTCGGCTCCCTTGGCCAGTAAAGTGAGATGAGCACCGCAACCCCAGAGTCGGCCACGACTGGACCTAACGGTCAGGGGTCCCTTTACCCTTAGAAGGAATATAATATTCTGTTGGAATGGGAAACTAAAGATGAGGAAGTTAAAGCAGTAATGATCAAGTGGGCACAGGATATAGGTCATAATATACGATTTGAGGGTTGGATAAGGCTTTGGAAAGTGAACTTGAAATTTACGGATTGCATACTGTTGAAAGAGAATTATATGGAAATGATGTGTAGGTAGTACATTACACCATTAAAACTGCCCAAAATGTACAAAACAGAACAAAAGAAATGTTGCAGATGTAAAGAAGGGGAAGGTAGATTTTATCATATGTGGTAGGATTGTTAGATTACTTAAAAATTTGGGAAATGATATATAATGAATTGAAAAAAATGTTCAAAATAACCTCTGTGGAAAAACCAGAAGCCTTTTTGTTAGGTATTCTAGGACGAGAAATGCTGAAGAAAAACTGGACATTTTTTATGTATGCTACTACATCAGTGAGAACTTGGAAGTTTGGAGAAACACCATCTAAAGAACAATGGCAAGAAAAAATGATGAACTATGCAGAATTGGCAAAGTTAATGGACAAATTGCATGAAAAGGACAATAGTGACTTTGGAAAAGAATGGGAACCTTTTACAACATACTTGCAGAAACAAAAAAAAATTGGACTCGTTGGCAGGATTTAAATAAACATTTACAACTTTATTTACAGAGAACAAGAAATATAATTAGTGATAACAGAACATTATGTATAAGCAGCAGAATATAACATTCGATGTAATAAACCAGAAATGGAAACTGGGGGAAATCAACAGGAAGGGGGAAAACTAGAAAATGGATGTTAAATGATATTGAATATTTGTTATGAGAAAAGAAAATCAATAAAAAATATTTTAAAAAAGAAAAGGATTGAGGCACCTCTGATCCCCTGTTCAATCCAGAAATGTTTTCGGCATCAGGATTGAGCTAATGTAACCCCAGATTTCACGGCAAATCCCAGCAGCCTAATTTAAAGGGGTGGGGTGGAGGGGATGAGATATTCTTTCTGTTCTTCTTATTGGCAGAGAATTGAGGCTCAGAAACCCAATCCGTTGCAAACCCCAAGCCAGCCTACTGCAGATTGCCCAGGGAGACCTATCCACAGAACCCACCGGGGTCTCTAGCAGAGAGACCACAGCACCCTCATCACTGAACCACATCACTCCAGGGTTTTCTAGGGGAATCCACAATGCCTAAACTGCTGTTCTACAGTCAATGCATTTGCTGCACAGCTTGGCCCCTTCAGGTGACTCTTCCTGTGCAGAAAGGTTCCTGAGAGACTGCCTTCTCCTGCCAGTGATAAGAGACTGTACAGAAGGAGGTGAGCAAGTTCAAATGACTGCAGCGGCACTTCCCTCCTGAGCTGCACTGTGTGGGCGAGGGGGGGGGCATGAATTGGTCAGGACGCTAATTGCATCCCATCTTGCCTGCTGCTGTGACCTCTCAATGGGTTATTTGGGTTAATTGCCAGTGTTTTTCTAGCCGTAAAACTCTGAGTGGTGTGGTTTCTTCAGCTCTGCTCTCTGAAAGGCCTTTGCACCCCAGTCGGCTTTACTTGAGAGCCCTGAGCTTCTCCCAACGAGAGCTGCAACAGCTCTCCATTTTGCCCACATACGTCCAGGTGGTCATGAATTCCAGATGCTGCCAGACCCAAAATTTACTTTCTGATTCTGCTTGTTTTTTTAAAGTATATCATTGCTTTTTTATATATATAATAATATTTATTAAAGTTTGAAAATACAACAAAGAAGAAAAAGAAAAAACAACAACAAAAATATCAAGAAAAACAAAAACAATCAAACAGCAAAAAAGAAAATACAGAAAAATACAATAAACCTTATTAACTTAACTTCATTGGCTTGTTTCTTTGACCTCCCCCCGCCTCCCTTTTTTGTATTCTGCTTCAATTAATTATTTCAGCAAATCCTTTCCATCTTTCCCAAATTGTTAGCCAATAATTTATCTTAACATAGTATAATTTTACTTTCCCTCATTTCCTTCAACAATCTATTTAACTTAAGTCCTTTATAGTATTTATACAAAAGTCACATAGTTTCTTTCCAGACTCCTTCTAAACTTCCTCAATTTTGCTATATTTTTGTAAATAAGCTTTAAATTTCTTCCAGTCTTCTTCCACCAACTCTTCTTCCTCGTCCCGGATTCTGCCCGTCATTTCGGCCATTTCCATAAAGTCCATCACCTTCATCTGCCACTCTTCCCAGGTGGGTAGATCTTGTGTCTTCAAGTATATCATTGCTTTTAAAATACAGTGGTACCTTGTGTTACAGACGCTTCAGGTTACAGAGGCTTCAGGTTACAAATTCCGCTAACCCAGAAATAGTACCTCGGGTTAAGAACTTTGCTTCAGGATGAGAACAGAAATCGTGTGCTGGCGGCAGCGGGAGGCCCCATTAGCTAAAGTGGTACCTCAGGTTAAGAACAGTTTCAGGTTAAGAACGGACCTTCAGAACAAATTAAGTTCTTAACCCAAGGTACCACTGTATGACAAATGTAATTTAAAACACAATGAACCATAACAATAACAGCTTATAAGTCACATCTTGCAGAGGCAGGGGAGTGTAACAGTGGCTTTAAGTTGGAAGTGGTACTTGTTCTAGGTTTTTAGTGCATATTAAAGTAAGGTTACCAGATTTTTTTCAATGAATCCAGGGACACTTTTCAACTTCAATAGATCTTGTATGTGGACTGATTTGTAAATCCGGGGACTGTCCCCAGGAAACGGGGACGTCTGGTAATCTTATATTAAAGTCTCTAGCTCAATCCGTCCTCTTCAGATGTTTCCATAGGAAGCTAGGCTTGGTTGATGAATGGATGCCAGGTGTTGTAAAAGGGTAAAGGACTCATTTTACCTCTGGCCACCCTGACCTGGCAGGTCAATTTCTCAGCCGGAGCAACAGACTACACCTGAGCACCCCACGGGTCTGTTGACAGGCCTCTTGCAGAATGGCAGCGTTCAGCACTTTCTAAACGAGCAGCTACCAGCAAAAATGTCAACGTCTCCTGGTGAGATAAATGTTGACTTGATTCATCTATTATTCTTTGAAAGGTTAAGAAAGGAGTTGGATTTATCTTAGTATTACAAACAGATCTCATTTCTGTTAGGGCCGCTAACAAAATCAGGACACTTTATCTCACAGCGCCACCAAAGATGGATGAAAGTTCCCATGGCATTACATTCCCTCCAGCTCGATATATGGGGCACTCTCATGGAGGTGAGATACCATTGGTGTAGATTTTTTTTACTGAATACTCACATATATGGGAGGAAGTAGAGCATGCAAGTTCCCTAGGCCATACTGCCTCCCATTGAACATTTGTTATTTCCCCTCCCAGATCTGGTTCTGATCAGTGCCGGATTTACGTATAAGCTAAACAAGCTATAGCTTAGGACCCCACTCTCTTGCCCCCCCCAATATACTTCTTCTTAATTGTATTTCACTATTAATGTTGTTGTTGTTGTTTAGTCGTTTAGTCGTGTCCGACTCTTTGTGACCCCCTGGACCAGAGCACGCCAGGCACTCACTGCCTCCCGCAGTTTGGTCAAACTCACGCTGGTAGCTTTGAGAACACTATCCAACCATCTCATACTCTGTCGTCCCCTTCTCCTTGCACCCTCCATCTTTCCCAACATCAAGGTCTTTTCCAGGGAGTCTTCTCTTCTCATGAGCTGGCCAAAGCCTTGGAGCCTCAGCTTCAGGATCTGTCCTTCCAGTGAGCACTCAGGGCTGATTTCCTTCAGAATGGAGAGGTTTGATCTTCTTGCAGTCCATGGGACTCTCAAGAGTCTCCTCCAGCACCATAATTCAAAAGCATCAATTCTTCACTGATCAGCCCTCTTTATGGTCCAGCTCTCACTTCTGTGCATCACTACTGGGAAAACCATAGCTTTAACTATATGGACCTTTGTTGGCAATGTCTCTGCTTTTTAAGATGCTGTCTAGGTTTGTCATTGCTTTTCTCCCAAGAAGCAGGCGTCTTTTAATTTCGTGGCTGCTGTCACCATCTGCAGTGATCATGGAGCCCAAGAAAGTAAAATCTCGCACTGCCTCCATTTCTTCCCCTTCTATTTGCCAGGAGGTGATGGGCCCAGTGGCCATGATCTTCGTTTTTTTGATGTTGAGCTTCAGACCATATTTTGCGCTCTCCTCTTTCACCCTCAATAAAAGGTTCTTTAATTCCTCCTCACTTTCTGCCATCAAGGTTGTGTCATCTGCATATCTGAGGTTGTTGATATTTCTTCTGGCAATCTTAATTCCTGCTTGGATTTCATCCAGCCCAGCCTTTCGCATGATGAATTCTGCATATAAGTTAAATAAGCAGGGAGACAATATACAGCCTTGTCGTACTCCTTTCCCAATTTTGAACCAATCAGTTGTTCCATATCCAGTTCTAACTGTAGATTCTTGTCCCACATAGAGATTTCTCAGGAGACAGATGAGGTGATCAGGCACTATTAATATACTTCTTCTTAATTGTACAGTGGTACCTTGGGGTACAAACACCTCGGGTTACAAACACCTCGGGTTACAGACTCTGCTAACCCGGAAGTAGTACCTTGGGTTAAGAACTTTACCTCAGGATGAGAACAGAAATCACGGGGCGGCAGCGACAGAGCAGCAGCGGGAGGCCCCATTAGCTAAAGTGGTACCTCAAGTTAAGAACGGTTTCAGATTAAGAATGGCCCTCCGGAACGAATTAAGTTCGTAACCAGAGGTACCACTGTATTTCAGTTCAACAATTGCTTTGATAAAATACATATTTTGTTATGTGCAAGTAGCTTTAGATACCTATGAGGTCCATAAATTTCCATATAGCATATATTCACCACAAAAAACAGTGACAATTTGTTGTTCACAAAGGACAGCTGGACATATAAAGGGCTCCATTACCTTCAGTAGCTTAGGGCCTCATCAAACCTAAATCTGGCCCTGGTTCTGATAAAGATGCCTGGTTCCTGGGTTCTGACTTGCTCCAGGGTTTTGCCCATGGCCCACTCCTGACACAGGGCCAGTCACACACTCACTGGGTTGCCAATCCTGCTCTCAGCTGAAAGAAATTGTCCATTGGCAGACATCAGTGTTGGTGCAATGTGAGCAATGGGCAAAACTGCCACACCTGGTAGCAGTTCTGCTGGGAGCAGGAAATCTCTGGAGCCTCTGCTGGGGCTCCTCATCCTCTGCTGACACAGCACACGAGTTGAAGTGCAGTGAACTACCAACCAGCTTGCACAGGTCACCAACAATCAAGAGTTTGTGAGAATGTTGTGGGTAACAGGAGAGGATATATTGATTAATATTATCCTTCCTAACTCGCACAAGCAAGTTTCTTCACTTAGCAGAATGCATTCCCCTATTACACTGCAGAAAGCTGGTTGCGGTCTTGTGTTTGAGGACCAGGACATTCAAAGGAAAAATCAAAATGCTTGATTACAAAGCTATTGTACTACCAACCTTACTGTATGCGTGTGAAACATGGATCACTTATAAACGCCATCTCCAACCCCTTGAAAGATTCCATCAATGGTGTCTCCAAAAAATTCTACACATCACTTGGGAAGACAGGCGAACTAATGCCAGTGTATTGGAAGAAGCAAAGATCACCAGTGTCAAAGCAATAATTCTTCAACATCAACTTCGTTGGACTGGTCATGTTGTGCGGATGCCTGATGATCATCTTCCAAAGCAACTACTCTATTCTGAACTTAAAAATGGAAAGCGTAATGCTGGTGGTCAACAAAAGAGGCTTAAAGACTGTCTCAAGGCAAATCTAAAAAAATGTAGTATAAACACTGACAACTGGGAAACATTGGCCTGTGAGTGCTCCAGTTGGAGAACAGCCTTTACCAAAGGTGTTGTGGACTTTGAAGACACTCAAACTCAGGACTCAAGGGAGAAACATGCTAAGAGGAAGGCACGCTTGGCAAATCCACACCATGATCAACTCCCTCCCAGAAACCAATGTCCCCACTGTGGAAGGACATGTGGATCCAGAATTGGCATCCACAGTCTCTTACGGACTCATTGTTAAAACCGTGTTTATGGAAGACAATCTTACTCAGCTACGAGTTTTTGCCAAAGAAGAAGAAGAAGCAGACTCGTGTGATAATAAGCAATTCAATCTGGCTTGCCCAGATTGAGATGTTCCTGGTAAGACCCCTTGAATCCCTCCTAAAAGAATAAAGACACCACAGTCTTATTCATAAGTAACAAAAAGAAGTTTTACTCACGATCAGGCAGAGCACAGTGTGTTCCCTGAAGGCGGGCTTTAGGCTTAAAATTACAAATATGGACAAACAGGTTTACCCCATATAGAAGATAATTTAGGGACTGCTGGCAGTCCAGGTGAAGCAGGAAGTAGACAGTAAGAAAAAGAAGGGAGGTGGCTACCTGACTTGGCCTTTTACCAGGTCTGGAAAGGTCACGTCCACCTACTAGTCACATGCAAAGGAACGATGCTCCAACCAGGTGCAACAGGAAGTTCGACTGGCTGGACCAACATTCCCCCGCATGTCCACTCTAGGCAAACAGGAAATATTGAACTTGACTGCTCCAGAGGATTACATCCCACAGAGTTGTAGAAGTTCTTTTGAGGTGAATAACCTGTGGTAGCTCATTCATGCATCCAAGGCGTCCTCTGGAAGCTACCATGGCTGAGGAGCTGACACAGGTCTGTGTATACTGGCCGTATTCTGCTTGCTTTTAAGACCCATCCTTTCCCCTGTTTGCCGGTTACACTTCTGCTGGTGGGTGCTGTGCACTTCATTATGTGTTAATTACTAGCAGGATAAAGTTATCACCTTGTTAGGTTGTCAGACAGCATGTTAATTTAATTTAGATGTTTTTTAATTTCACTCCAGATAATTTCGCATTATAACCACCTCTTGTTCTTGACAAATTGTCAGCTCAGCTTTTCTTTTGAAAGAGGAAGCAAAAGACAGCCTGCAGACTCTGCGAGTTAAAGGTGGACCACAGAGCGCTCGCTCTTCTCTGTTCATTTGCCAAGGGGACCACTGAGCCAGGGATGCTGTCCTGGTGCATCATGCGCTGTGGCCCTCCTAGGCCAGGTGGGAAAAGGCTAGCAAGGTCTTCAATGACACACAGCTAAGATGGCCTCTGCAGTGGACCCAGCCTTTGTAGCTGGAGTCAGCCAGCTGTTGTACTGGCTGCAGCTCTTGGATTGCACATGTTTGATAATCCAAAATAAAAAAATCAAAATGGAGGGGCGATGCCATCTCCGAGTCTGATGTAGAAACTGGAGAAAAGTCCCAGGAAACAGTTGTCAGGTCAGATAAGAATACAGGAAGAAGCCTTATACAGAGTCAGACCACTGGTCCGTCTAGTTGAGTGCAGGGTCTACATTGGTCGGCAGCAGCTCTCCAGGATTTAAAGGAGGGGCCTCTCTCAGCCCGACCTGAAGATGCTGGGGATTGAACTCAAGACTTGTTGCACACAAAGTGAGTGCTCTACACCTCAGCCACACACATTTATGCCGTTGTTGCTGCTGCTGCTGCATCAAAGGAGGCTTACATTTCCAAAGAGGCAAAAGCACATCTTTCCCCATCTAGTGTCTCCATTCCTAATGTTATGTACTAAGCTTGTATCCTAGAACAATAGGCAAACAGGATCCTAGAATGCAACAACTGATTGGCTTGCAGGAAAAGACCAATCAGGCTCCAGGAAGAAGTTAATCAGCCTATTAGGCTGGTAGGATTATAGAATGCAACAGCTGATTGGCCTGCAGGAAAAGACAAATCAGGCTCCAGGAGGGAAGCAGAATCAGCCAATCAGACGGGACTCATTGTGTAAATAATGTATATAAAAGCCTGAGGTTGGGGGGGGGGCAATTAAATCACTGTTTTACAAGCTGCAATAAACAGCATGAAATCACTACAGGACTTTCAGTATATTTCACATAAATATCGACTACTATACTGCCATAACAAAGAAGACATAGCAAGCCAGCCTTGATGCTATTTTGGCCATGGACCAGGGAACTCTGGGTTCAGAACCACACTTGATTGAATTTACTGAAATTGAGAATGCTTAAATGCATTGCTGCGTGTTTAATTCTGGAATATTCCCCAACAACTCTCGTGTGATTTGTTAACTCTGGTTACATGGGAGGCATCTTATTGCATTCGCCATTTTGTGTGTGACTTGACCTTAATGGCTGCATCTCAATGAACACTGAAGAAGAGACCATGTGGGATAACTCTCTCTCTAAATGCAGGAGAGGAGAGGAGTGGTAATGTTTCTGTGTGAATGTACGTGGCAGAAAGAAGTGCAAAAGTTGATGTTCTCCAAAGAAGCAGTAAGGAGAAGTCTACTGGAAGGAGAAAGTAGAGGCCTCTGAGGAGCAGCTGTATGGCCAAGCTGAGTCATGCGCAGAAGGCTGAGTTCAAGGACTGGAAAGAGAGAAAGACGCAGTTTGAATGTTTAAGGCACTGTCACCTTCAACTAAGTAAAACTAAGCCCATGCTTGGATAAGCATGTGACTGTAAATACTTTGAATATATGTTCTGCAAGTTAAAGCTTTTGAATATTTTAACAAGTGTTTGGACATGGTTTTCATTTCAAGAAAAGAGTCAGCACTGCACGTGATTTGGCTTCCTAGCTGCAATTTGGCTACTCTGCCAACAGACAGGGGACCTTGTATGAACCACACTCCACCTAAACTGCTTCACTGGGTCATCCTTTTGACGGGAAAGAATAGCCCCATAGCTCCATAGTCTCTGTTAGTGTGGTGTAGTGGTTAAGAGCGATAGACTTGTAATCTGGTGAACCAGGTTCGATTCCCTGCTCCTCCACATGCAGCTGCTGGGTGACCTTGGGCCAGTCACACTTCTCTGAAGTCTCTCAGCCTCACTCACCTCACAGAGTGTTTGTTGTGGGGGAGGAAGGGAAAGGAGATTGTTAGCCGCTTTGAGACTCCTTCGGGTTGTGATAAAGCAGGATATCAAATCCAAAGTCTTCTTCTTCTGTCAGTCTGAGCTGATGGTGGGGGAAACAGCAGGATGCAACCATCAGAAACTAATGGGAGCAGCTTATGCAGGTGCTTTGGGTCTGTTGCTGCTTACCTGGCCACCTGGAGAGAGGGGAATGCTCTGTTTGGTATCTGGAAGAGAGAGCAGATTACCAGCTTCCTTTCCTGGCAGGGCTTCTGTTAGCACCTCTGGACCAAGCGGAAACTCAGCAGGTGAAACTTGCCCCGGCTTGCTGCTAGAGTGAAAGCCTTTTCCATCATAAATTCCACTTGGTCACATGGCCAGGGCTGCCATATCTAGGCATCCCTGCCCAGGGTTAGGGATAGGCATAACCCAGGGTTTTGCTGTGGGGAGAAGGAGGGAGTCTCACTAAGGGAGTCTTGCTCAATGGCCCTCCAAAACGTGGAGGCTGCACTGCACTATGCAGACAGAGACAGTGGCAATATGGGTTATTTTGCTTTCTTCAAAGTGTAATAAGCCAGCCTTGCTGTGTGTGGGCGCTCCTTCTCTTTCTGGGCCCTGGGCATCTGTTCCAATGTTCTCTCATAACAGCACCAGGGCAGCCTTCACCAAAGCATGTTCCAGGGCAGTATTGTTAGCAGTTACAGCACTGATTCATTTTTCAGGGTTGCTAGAATTGAAGAATGTAAGAACATAAGAAAGAGCCAATAGCTCATCTAGCATCCTGTTCTCACAGTGGCCAACCAAAAGTCTTTGGTAAACCCTCAAACAGGATTTGAACACAGCATCCCTCTCCCCTCCTGTAGTTTCCAGCAACTGGCATTCAGAAGCATTGCTGCTGTGCTGAGCCCGGGGGTAACCCGAGCAACGCGGTCCAGGTCCAGTCCCGAATCCAAGGGTTCTGTGAGGAGTCAGTCCGACAGGGCCAAGGCAGGACACGAGGCAGGAAACCAGGCAAGGTCAGGCACAGGATCTCAGGCAGGTTCTAGCAAACAGCAATGTTGCTCCCACAACCTGGGGCGGGGTCCAGCAGCCTTTTATCTCTGTTGGGGTAACGGCCGATCCTGATCCCCCAGCGACTCACCTCCCTGTTTTGACTGAAGGTTAGCACTCCTCCTGCGAGTACTCAGGTCTCTCCTTCTCTCAGACCTCAGTCTCTGCAGCTCAGGAGACATCGGTGGGTTACTAGACCCAGAGGCCACCTCAGCCTCCCCTGACCCAACGGGTAGTGGAGCAGCTGTAAGTGATGGCCCAGCTGGAGGCAACGAGGTAATCACCACATCTGGAGCCAGGGCAGGCTCAGGCCCCTGACTCGGCCCAGCTGGTCCTTGTTGCAGGGGAACCTGTGCAGACTGGGACTCTTCAGGATCAGGCCCCAGACTTGGTTCAGATAATGCTTGAGGCAAAGGATCTGGTGCAGACTGAGACTCCTCTGGTTCCAAGTCCGAGCCCAAGTCCCAGGCCATCACAGCTTCCTCTGACTGTGGAAGCAGGGCATAGCTATAATAGCCAGTAGCCATTGATAATCCTCTCCTCTGTGAATTTGTCTAATCCTCTTTTAAACCATCTAGTTTGGTGGCCATTTCTGCCTCTTGTGGGAGTGAGTTCCATGGTTTAACTATGTGCTGTGTGAAGGACTTTCACTTATCTGTTCTGAACCTCCAAACATTCTGCTACATGGGATGCCCAGAAGTTCAAGTGGGGGGGGGGGACTTTTCTCTGCCCCCTTTGCATAATTTCATAAACTTCTATTTACCAGTTTCCATGAAACTCACAAGCAGAACTAGGATTCTAGAATCCAAAGTGCATTTCAGACATTTAGCAAAACCCAGATGGGAAATCCAGTTTTGTCAAACTGCTTCTAGAGGGCGACGTGGCGGTTCCACCCATCCCTAAACTTCCTTGCTTGAGGAACGTTCCTCAGACAAATCATTGGCCAAATGAGCCGCTACACGGAGGAACCTGTGAGCATAGGTTCCGAATCATCCTCAGATGGCAGGTGCTATAAAAATGCAAAGAACTATCCTTATCAATCTCACTGGCAGCTGTGCAAGCTCAGACCATCTGCCACTGTTGTATATTTACATAGAGGATTGAGGGTGACAAATAGATTTCTCATCTCGTAGGAATAAGTGGTGCTAGCCTGGGTCAGTTTTGGAGCGGAACCGAAGACACTCACGTTTTCCGGAACATTTTTGGCAGGGCTGAGAAATGCCTTCCTTTCGTGGTCGCTTTCCCAGCACTCCTTGTGAAATTCCTTTGCCCTAACTTGCCTTGAATCATGTAACCAGTGGCCAGATCTGACTAGTTATCTAGCCCTGTGATGCCATCCCATTCACAGCAGGCTCCCTGTTTGTGTGGGATCGCCTGTGTGTTCAATCCGCCAGAGTGGGGGGGGGGGTTGCTATTGAAGCATTAACCCACCCCAAAGGGAATCAGTGGCGCTGTGCTCTGACGTTTACCCCTCACAGAGCTACAGCTCCCAGCAACCCTTAATCAACCGCAGTGCCTGGAATTGAGAGAGGAAATGTGTTCCAGCAATTGTGTTTCAAAGCTATAAATGGCGCAAGAAGGAAAGAGGGAAGCACTTGCCTAGTTAGGTGTTTCCCAGATAAAATTGTCACCCCATTGAAATTGCTAATCTCAACAAGAAAAATTGAAGGCGGAGAACATTGGGCATAGTGCTTTGTCACTTCCTCACAAGTGAGCTCTCATTGGTGCCCACACCCATGGGTCTTCCTTAATAAGGCATGTTTCCCTTTGGATCCATGTGCTTCTAAGTTAAGCTTCCGAGGTCCTGGCTGTGTTAAAATGCAAGGCCTTTTAAACTGTTGCTTTTGTTTGTTACTATGGTATTGTTACATGCCATCCCAAGCTCTGCTGAGTGGTAGCAAGATCCCAGGGGTTCCAGGCACTCACCCAATGTCTTGTTTCCATTGTGAATTCAAGGCATGGCAAGGGCTGTGGCTGTTTAAAGATATATGGTTTATTTTACACTTGTATAGGTGTAGGGAGGTCACATATGTGGGTGGCACTGTGGTCTAAACCACTGAGCCTCTTGGGCTTGCTGATCAGAAGGTCAATGGTTTGAATCCCCGCGATGGGGTGAGCTCCCATTGCTCAGTCCCAGCTCCTGCCAACCTAGCAGTCGGAAAGCACACCAGTACCAGTAGATAAATAGGTACTGCTGCGGTGGGAAGGTAAACAGCATTTCCATGCACTCTGGTTTCTGTCATGGTGTCCCATTGTGCCAGAAGCAGTTTAGTCATGCTGGCCACATGACCTGGAAAGCTGTCTGTGGACAAACGCCGGCTCCCTCGGCCTGAAAGCAAGATGAGCTCCGCACCCCATAGTCACCTTTGACTGGACTTAACCATCCAGGGGTCCTTTACCTTTACCTTACTATGTCTGTACCAGCAGAGTAGAAAAACATATAAACTAGGACAACTTCTGATCTTATCCAGCAAAGCATTTCTTCTGCTCGGGCTGGAGAGAGAGGCCAGTAACTCCCGCAGCTCTCAACTTCCCTCTCCGGAGAGTTGCTGCCCTGAGAAAAATCTCACCTTTCAAATTGCTTTGCATTTGCTCCAGGAACATCAAGTACCAATACAGACCATGGCAAAAGCCATTGCATTAGGTCACAGTCCCCACAACAAATGTGAATGTGGATGGAGAATTGGCTGTGAAGTCCAACGTGTGAGAACAGATCCTGAGACTGTTTGAGGGATGCAAGGTCTGAGCGCCACAACGCACAGAAAGCAAATGGCGACTTCGTTCTCTCCTTCTTATTACAGCTAGGATATTTTTCTGTATTAGTAGTGGAGGCAGATCCACGAGGGAAAAAAAGGAGAAAAAGAAAAAAGAGCCCACCATAAACCTGGCTTGATTTATCCTTGTAAGTAATCCAAACACGGTTTGTATAATATATCAGAAATGCACTGTATTATGAGAGAGAGAGAGAGAGAGAGAGGCAAGACAGACATTGATCTACAAATCTCAGAAGGCTGAATCACACTATTTAATATTGTGAGCGTTTATCGCTCATAGAAAAGCTGCCTTCCTCAAGAGCTGTACAAACATTAACTAATTAATCCTCATGAATTATGTATTGCCGGGGAGGGGAGGGCTAGTTGCAAAAATAGTAACTCTTGACATCTCATGACATATCAGTGATTTGGATCTCGTTATTCAGCTCCAGATGCCAAGCTGTGGGCAGTCATTAACCTCAGGAAAGTGCATTTATGTAATAGGTTGGTAAGTGAAGACCAGGATCCAGGGACACCATTTCAGTTTTCGGTGGGGAGGGGGTGGGGAGAGGCAATTGCCAACAAGGTTTAAGGGTCCACTCTTGAAAAAACACGTCAGATAAATTTGCAAAACAGCAGCGTATCATTGTGTGCCTTTGCAGGCTGCTCCACCAGCGCAGGTAGACAGGTTATTCCTCCAAGACAACAGCAGTCCAGGAGTCTGGGAACTGCAGAAGTTTCATTTTTCAGCTCTAGGGTGACAAGAGTGCTGGCAGAGTGTGGCAGCTGCCTCAAGTGATGGATGCTAGAGGGTGGGACGAGTGGGTAGGGATGGATGGATAGATCCGCCAATTTCACTTTCTCTCCATTTCTCATTCCTTCCCCCAGTCTTAAAGTTCACTTTGCCACATTTGCCATTAAAAAAAAAGTCCTCATGGAAATAAATCAGCATCTTAGCGCTTCTCCTCTGCACATTTTGTCGTGCACTTTTGTCTAACATACACAATTTTCCTCAATACAATCCATTTTCATACCTTCACTAAAATATGCATTTTTAGGCTTGCTTTCTCCCTAAAACATGCATTTTTGCACACACGTTCTGGCTGGAGAACGGCATTGCAAGATTTGAACTAGGACAGGTGTTTTGGTTCAGGTACAGTTTTGGTGCCAGGGCTTGAGTCAGGCATAGGTGAGCAACAAAAACAACAAATCAATGCAGTTAAATCTTTACTCAAGGAAACAAACCACAGAGCTCAGGCCTAGTGGTCTCAGCAACTCTTATTAGGAGGTCTTGCCCCAGTGAAGCAGTTGCAAGGACTGAAGGCCTCCACCTTCCTATTCTTTTCTTAGGCTCCCATGGAGTCTCAAACTGTGTCTGTGCACACTCGGTTCTGCTCTTTTCATTTCTCTGCGATTCTTGGAGGCCGGGGGCGGGGGGGGGGGAGCTGGTTGAAGCAGGAAAGGGAGATTCCCTGGATTCATCAGAAGCCTCTGTCTTGACCCCCTTCCTCTCCAGCCTCTGCTTCAGCCTCAGAGTCTGAGCTGCCCTCTGCCACAGACTCTTCCTGCTCACTAAACCCTGTCACCTCTCCTGCCACTGACACCTCTATCACTGGGTGTATGGGGTGTTAGGGGAGGGGTGTTACCTCTGGTGGGGGACACATCATGCTCCTTCTGGGGTAATTAATCCACATTTGGTTTCCACCGTGCACTCAGCTCTCACCTGTGGCTTATAGAAGTTGTTGGCATGTGACAGTGGTCACATCTCAGGAACGGCTTCAACTGGCCAGCTAAACTGGGTGAGGGTAGCCGATGGGTCTCAAACCCTCAGTGAGTTATGAACTTCCCTTTGCATGCAAAGAGAGGCTCTGGCAGATAAAGTGGACAAGACCAATAGTGGGTCCAATGGTCAAGAAGGTGGCTTCTGGACATGCTGTCGAGGGAAGTGAGGAGCAGGTGGGGCTTGTCCCCCTGGGAAGGTAGCCCATCTGAGAGAAGGAAAACTCTGATCCTAAACCTTTCTGCCTTAAGTCTTCATCTTCACTGCCCTTTCCTTCAAACCACTTACTCTTTTTTTATTTCCCTCCCTTTTTCATAGCCCATTTTCTACTCTTCACTCTCCTTTCACTTCTTTGTCTCTGGGTGAACTTCCCCTTAACTTCTCTATGCCCTAAAACCTCTTCTCATTCCATCCCTGCCCCTGTGGGAGATTATAATTCCAGCCAAACTGACAATTTCTCATTCCCCTGCAGGAGCTGAACCTCCTTAGTTCACTGAGCGACTGAACGCTCCATGTCGCTGCACCAGGTCAGTCAATTAAGCGTCAAGAGGCTTCGCTGCCACAAGCACAAGGCAACAGAGATTACTTTGCTCTCTTGTACAGACATGTGTAAATATGCGCAGAGCACACAGACATTGAATCCTTGTAAATTTATCTACATGCTTTCCCACCTGCAACGTCAATGGTATGTGATCGCCACTGGAGACTGGATGCAGCCTGCCATTGTATATTTGTTGCAAATTAAGCAGAGCAGTTGACATTGTGTTCAGATCCACCCGAATGCAACTTAATCACGGGGATCTGCAGCCATTGATAAAATGCCCGAGCTCTGATGACATCAGTACAGCACCTTCCTTTCAAAGGCAGGCTGCTATTCAGCCGTATAAACCTTGTATTATTCTGACTGTACAAAAGGGTGGCAGTCTGTATCTAAACACATATTAACCCACAAGTGGATATTTGAGAATTACCGGTGCTGTTTGTTGAGATAGAGACATATATGATTTCAGGGAGTGAAATAGAAGGTAGTGCTGCGTCTTACTTAAGGCAAACCCATAATAGAAGCTAGACAAAGCCCATCATAGATCAAAGGGCACTTTTCCCTCAGCGCTTTTGAAAGCCCTGGTGTTTCCTTGCAGGGTGTTTGGTTACGGCTGGGTCTTGCTGGTAACACGAGCAAGCCCTTCCCAGAGGGAAGAGTTTGGGTGTGTTTGCATGTGTGCATTTTATGGGATATGTTTTCATTTCCCTAAGCAGCACAAAATCACAGCTGGCAAAGAAAAAAAAAACCCCAGAGAGAGAGAAAGGAGAGCTTGCAAGCTTAGCAAAAGCTTAAAGGGAGCCAATGAGAAAGAATTAGGTCAACAAGGGTTAAAAGAGAGAGAGAGAGAGAGAGAGAAACCCAGACAATGAAAATTAGAGGAGATAAATGACAATAAGAGGAAGACTGGATTGCATGCTCTGGATTGTGAAACTCTAATCATTTTCAGCTCAGCAAAATCCATACAGTAACTTGCTACTCATATGGACGGAGAGCCTTCCTGAGACATTGCAGTTTTCAGCATTCGTGGGGAATTTGCCAATCAACACCCCGTTTTGCAATGGGAAAAGGCCAAGGAGAAATAATTTGCAGGACCCACCGAAAGTGACCAATCAGCCCTGCATGCGGCTAATTTTAATTCAGGGCCAAGAGCCACCCCCATGGACACTCCCACTCTTTATTACTGATATTAGTAGTATTTTCTATTTGCAAGATACAAACAGCATCCTTGACACAGGCAGCTGGGATGAAGAGAGCCCTTGTGGAAAAGCTGCTGTGTGTACGCGCGTGTTTTAAAGTGGAACTTGAGAACGAGAGTGCAAGATCTTGATTCATTTTTTGTCACACATGGCTAGGAAGCTTTTCGCAGTCATTAGACTTAGCTCTTCAGAAACAATATGATCTTCTAATGGCTCGAGAGGATAGCTCTTGATACATTTCAATAGCTTTCCCCATTTCCCACAACTTAGAGTCAAGACCTGAATCCTATTGGCCTTGGAAAGGAGTTGTGTCTATTTATCTAATGGGCATAACAGCAGGGCGAGAGTTTTGTTATAATCTTTCCAATCGAAGGAAAGGTATATTTCAGCACAGCAAGAAACAGCCCCTCTTCAGCACCCATGAGAAGCAGGGGGGGGGGGTATAACACATTGCGCTAGTCAGCTAAGTGGAGTTTTGCCATTTATACCACTCTCAAAGTCTCGCAAGAAGGTGATAGCACAAACAGTGATGCAAGGCGGACTGAGTCACAACACACATTTAGGATTCCAGCTCCGAGGGCCTTCTGGCGGTTCCCTCCCTGCGAGAAGTGAAGCTACAGGAAACCAGGCAGAGGGCCTTCTCGGTGGTGGCGCCCACCCTGTGGAACGCCCTCCCACCAGATGTCAAGGAAATAAACAACTACCAGACTTTTAGAAGACATCTGAAGGCAGCCCTGTTCAGGGAAGCTTTTAATGTTTTGTTGTTGTTGTTGTTGTTGTTGTTGTTGTTGTTGTTGTTGTTGTTGTTGTTGTT